>JASTWL010000460.1:0-143623 GCA_035220575.1 Temnothorax rugatulus | reverse complement strand
CGACGAACGAAGATTGAGTACAATCACACGTCTTATCAGCGCTACGATCAGAGCATCTGTGGACAATTGTGCCTGCAATTTCTCCGGACGATCGACGACCGTCGACGACGATCGACGTTAATTTAAAACCTGACGACGCACGTGGGTTTGGGAGACTCAGTGTTCGTCCAACGGTTTCCGTCGACATGTCTATAACGTTCACGCTGACCGGGAAGAGCAAGCAGCATCCTCGCGGAGCACTATTTTCCCGCTGTGGATCTGAGCGACGTTGACTACGAGCTCGGTCTAACGGTTTCCAGACTTATCACACGATTTCCGAACGTGATTCCTCGAATAATAAATTTTATTCGACGAGGATGACACGGAAATTACGATTCCCGAGGGAATCGTACGAGATACGAGCCATACACGAGTTTTTTGAAACGCGAAAATTTCACGGAAACGTCCCGCAACGCCGTGGTTCGTTCCAACGACGATCGTTCGTACGTCGGTCGCGGATATCGCGCGAGAGGAGACCATTCGCGCAACAGCTATGACAGACGAGGGTCGCGGAATACCCGCCGATAGTGCTCCGCGCAAATTACAATACGATGAAGAGGCCGAGATCAAGTGCGCTTTCAGAGTGAACTTTAACAAACCGAATAACGTCGGATCGCTGCTGGGATTCTCGTCGACGCGCATATTGCAGTCGGGACAGTGGCACGAATCGGACGCACCGATTAATATTATCAACGTAAACATTATCCGCGTGGAGTGTAACGTGACCACGGGTGCGTACAGCAACGGCAAACGCGTTCACACGATACACGAGTTTTCGCCGAGCGTACCACCGGGATATAAGATATCGGAAACGCCGGCGCAGATCATTTACCTGCCGATCGTCGCGCGGAGCGTTACGAATCTGACGATACGCGTCGCTGATCAAGACGGACGATTGCTCGATTTTCGCGGAGAAGAGATCACCGTCAGATTGCACGTACGACGGCGAGAGCGATAACGCACCTGTGCGTTGAGCGTGAGCGTGAGTGTACGCGCGACATATGAGATGCTAGTGTTGAACGACTCGGAGCACGCGACAGATAACAGTAATATCTTTACGGCTGCGTTGATCGACGATATCGTCAAGTCGACATTCGGCGGCGTTAAAAGAAAGAGAGACGAGAAAGAAGCTCAACGCGTCGAACGTTAAATTTTTACAATCTCTGGGATTCGCGGTGCGAAACATCTGAACGCGTGAACGATGACTGAAATTCTCAACATCGGAGGCGAGCCGGTCTTTGACGATCGCATCGTCAAGATCGAGACTCACACGTACAACCCGTACGCCAACACAACGTTCGAGCACAGCGACGAGATACGAATACCCATACAACAGCAGGATCTGTACACATTGCCATGCAAAAGTTATCTCTACATCGAAGGAATATTGACGGTGACCAGAGCAGCCGGCCAAGTCGGTGAAGTGGTACTGGGGACTAATTGCGTCGCGTTCATGTTCGATGAAATTCGATTCGAGCTCAACGGCGTGGAGATTGATAGCTGCAGAAACGTAGGAATAGCCAGTACGCTTAAGAACTACGCTACGGTGTCGTCCGACAGAAGCGTGATCCTGAGAAACGCCGGCTGGAATCTACAGACTAACGCGAATGGATATTTCAATCTCTGCGTACCGCTCGACACATTACTGGGATTTTTCGAGGACTACAAACGCATACTGATCAACGCTCAACAACAATTGGTCTTGATACGATCGCGCAACGACAACAATTGTCTGATGGGAAGTCTCGCGTTGGAGCCTACTGTCAAAATACTCAAGATACAATGGCGAATGCCTCACGTGGTATTGAGCGAGATCAACAAGCTGTCGATGCTGCGCGCCTTGGAAAACGGACGATATCTAAGTATGGGTTTCCGTTCGTGGGATCTGTACGAGTATCCCCTGTTGCAGAACACGACCAAGCACACGTGGCCCATTAAGACCGCGACTCAGCTCGAGAAACCGCGATACGTCATCTTCGCTCTGCAGACGGGTCGAAAGAACGTCATGTCCGAGGACACGAGCCGATTCGACGACTGCAAATTGACCAACGTGAAACTCTACCTAAACTCGGAAGTTTATCCGTACGACGACTTGAATCTGGACTTTGATAAACACAGATGGGCGATTCTGTACGATATGTACACGCGTTTCTGCAAGAACTATTACGGATACGAATATCTCGAGCCGAGTCTCACCGTTTCGACTTTTCTAACTAACGTTCGTGATCATCGATTGCTCTCACCAAAACGAATCCGTCAAAAACGTCACCGTGGATGTCAGACTAGAATTCGATTGCATGGAAAACGTACCGCCGAATACCTCCGCGTACTGTCTCATCATACACGATCGCGTGATTGAGTACAACCCGTTGACGAGCGTGGTGCGCAAAATAGTCTGAGTGTTCGCGGGCAGCGTCGACGTGAATATTTTTTCTCCTCTCGTCTTTTTTTCGCCCCCCGATACAATTATTGAGAGGGGTAAGGGAGGGGGAAATATAAATCAGAGTGTCGCGAGACGGTTTGCAGAGTTGCGCGTCATTCCTCTCGATTGACGCATCGACGAGAGGAGAGAGAGAGAGAGAGAGAGAGAGAGAGAGAGAGAGAAATCTCGTCGAAATGTCCGTACCAACGTTCGTGGACCTGCAAGGATTCCTCGTCGGGATGAAATTTGTCGTGAAGGAGGTGGCGGTGCTGAGAAAAGGCAGCGTTCTGACGCATCACATCTTCAAGTACCCCATGCCGTGGAATCTCCTCACAAAAGCCGACAAATCGTGCGCTTCCCGGTTGATTGCGAATCACCATGGATTACGATGGGAAGACGGAAACGTGCCGTACAGCGCGGTGAAATGTCTAATTACATCGGCCGTGCTTGGAGTAGAAGAAGACGAAGAAGACGAAGACGAAGAAAACGATGATGATGACGACGAGATGCCGACTCTCGTGTACGTCAAGGGATGCCAGAAACGAGAATGGTTGGTGGATCTGCTGGAGAATTATGCGAGAAAAAACCATATCGTCGAGACTCTGGATGCGCATTACGACGATATCGAATCCCTGAATAAACTAGACGGCACCAATACTATGCGATGCGGAAAACACGTCAAGAACTGCGCGTTACAAAATGTAATAAAACTATTTAACTGGTGGTCGCGCGCGACGCCAGTTACGAGCAATGTAACCTTTTAAATAATAAATTATATTTAACTTTTATATTGTTTTATTTCTTACTCCCCTTTCCTCTTCCTTTGTCTCGCGTACTGTGTAGATAAATTGTTTAGTCTACGCGATAACACCCCCTTTTCCTAGAAAAATTTGTCCCCCTCCCCTTTAACCCACCACCACATCATTCCTTTGGAATTGTCGCGTATACTCGATTAATTTTATACGATCAGTCTTGTCGCGATCGCTCGTACTGACGGTCAACTTCTCAGAGCCCAGAGGAGAAAAAATGTTCTCCTTCGAAGGAAGCGCAAGCAGCAGCAGCAGCAACAATGGTGGAAAACGCGCACAAAATGCCGTGAATTATTACGTGCCGATTCACGACGTTGAACCGCAGTCGTGTGAGAACGGCTGCAATAGGTAAGTTTCTTATATCTTTGCAAATTGAAATACTTGCGAAAAGAAACTAATTGCATTTCTTTCATACAGCATTTCGTTGGAGCGACGCGCGGTTCGTATACTCAGCAGACGATACGCGTTGACAGCTACGGAATACAAATTCCTCGAAATTGGCATCAACGTGGGCCCACCGAGTTACGTGGAGATCGCCGTGGGAGATCATCGAGGAAAGGAACTGCTGTTGTCTCTCGAAACGTGGAAGGGACTCTACGAGCAACGATTGGACATCCAAAATTTCCTTCGCAATGACTATATCAATAATATCCACAGTTTTATAAACGTTGGACCGCTGACGGTGAGAGTTCGTACGTCGGTCAATAACGTCAAACTCATACGTCTCGAATCTGCAAACGTGCGCTTGATAATGACCGAATCGACGTTGCATCGTATGTTCGATCTCGATCGGTGCATCGATGCAAGATTCGCTCAATTGTACAGAATACTCGCGACGGTCGATGCAAAGTTTGCGCAGTTCTCCGATATCGCGTCCACTGTAACGGATCCTAAGGAAGCGTCGAATGCAATATACGCCAGCGATGCATTCAATACAAAGCAGCTCATCGATTGTGAGCTCGCAGGTTTAGTTTTCAGTACTGTTGGCGAATTTGTGATTGCCGGGCGTAACTCCGGCTTCGCCAATTGGCGTAAGAGGAGGCCGAGTCGACCCCGACAGGGATCCGGAGTGCGGAAAATGAGCGGACACTGCTCTGTTCACGTCAAATATTACACGGCACTTTATTGTAATGTACAGTTTCGCCGAGGGCCTTTACAGAACGAGGCGCGGCGTGGAGTAGAGTATGGATTGCACCTCTCGCTGTCAGCGAGGGTGAAAATGCGGACGCTCAGAGGCGTTAAGTTCGTCACCGCACTGTGAGAGCGGATCGAGCGCGCGAATGGCGCGGTTGCGAGTGCCTGCGAGACACTTGGCTGAGTGCACTGACGGCACTATAACTGCAGCGCAGATGCACAACGGGGCGTAAGTCCGCGTGAACCGCCACTTGCGAGATTAACGAATGCACGACTGCGAACTTGACCGCGTGAATCGGAGTAGAGATCTATGCGTACGGGTGCAAGTCGGCAAGAGAACCGCTTGAACCGCTCGATTTTCTTCTACTGAAGGGACCGGAGCTCTCGCGGGCCCGTTTCCGAAGCTTTCCGTGACGCGACAATTGAAAGGGCCAATAGGCGCGTTTCGCAGGATCACGGGATCCTCGCATGTCCGGATCGATAACGCGACGCGAGAGACTGCGCGGTCCGGGGTGACGCGGGGGAGCGGCGCGAAGTCGCCTCGTTCAGGGGGCGGCTCAGGGATGGCGGCAGCGGTATCGATCGCGGTGATCGATCGCGGTGAAAATCCTGAACAAGTACGTAAGAAATATTATGTAAAAAAGAAGAAGAATTAAATAAACATGCTTTTTTACAACTAAATGAACGATGTAATTTACTTGCGTGCATGTCCATCCCTACCTATATTTTTTACCTTCGCTTCGACGCGTTATCGGATCGATCGCTTCGACTGAATGACGTCATTTCTTCCTTTGTCTCGCGTACTGCGCAGTTAGATTGTTGTTTAGTCTACGCGCGATAACACCCCCTTTTCCCAGAAAAATGTTGTTTACGACGAACATGTTCCGACAGGTTCGACGCGTTATCGGGTCGATCGTCGTCCCGATGACGTCATTTCTTCCTTTGTCTCGCGTACTGCGCAGTTAGATCTTCCTTTGTCTCGCGTACTGCGCAGTTAAATTGTTGTTCAGCCTGCGCGCGATAACACCCCCTTTTCCCAGAAAAATGTTGTTTACGACGAACATGTTCCGACAGGTTCGAATCGTCGAGTCAGTCCTACCGCCATTGCGCGCCGCCTAGCGGCCGCGGCGCGAACAACGCTGACCCCGCGGCGCGACCGCGCACCCCCCCCCCTCGCGGACCCCCCGCGACCCCGCGGCGCGACCGCGCACCCCACGCGGACCCCACGCGGACCCCGCGGCGCGGCCCTACTCGCGCGCGGGTGAGTCACGCGCCCGGTGAGTCATCCCGGTGATGTCACCCCCCGGATATGAGTCATCCCGGTGAGTCACCGCGTAATCCGATATCCTTGAAATCCGATATCCTTGAAATCCGATACCCCTGTGCGTAACCCGATACCCTTGTGTAACCCGATACCCTTGTGCAACCCGATACCCTTGTGCAACCCGATACCCCGCCCCCTCCCCCTCCCCCCCACCCCCCCGCGACAACACCATGTAACCCGATACCCTTGTGTAACCCGATACCCCGCCCCTCCCCCCTCAACTTCACCCCCCCGCGTAATCCGATACCCCCCTCCCTCACCCCCCCTCATTGCCCCATGGCTTTGAATCGGCCTAGTATAACTACTAACGTGAAGAAAATTAGACGCTAAGAAGGCCTGGATTGACTCTAGATGGGCAGGAAGGGAGCTGGCGTTGAAGCAAGCAACTTTGATGTGATCGCACGAAGCAGGAGGAACAACATCCGCCACAGCAGGTCACTTAAGCTCAGCTAGATCAGCCTCGGAGGCTATCGAAATTGGAGGCAGACCATGGTCCTTGCGGACAAAAATTCGTCCGTCACTACTCCACACATGCCTAAACGACAACTGCTTTGCCTTGACTCGCGTTTGACGCAATAACTTGTAAGTGTGAACCGGAAGCAATTCGTTGACGTAAATATTACCGGGTATACTCGTCGAGAAAACGTCACTAATAGTAAGTCGGCGCTTGCTACGCGTTATCTTAATGATGTGGTCGCGAATCTCACGTGACTTGAGCGCAACTATCACCGATCTCCTACGACCCCGCAGCGTCAGCCTGATCAATGGCTGAAATGGACCTCGACGCAGCATCACGCGCCACCGGCACATCACGCGCCGCAACATCGCGAGTCTCCAGAACATCCGAAGCCAGCTGAGGCACTCCGAGTGCAAGGAAAACACTCTTAACTAGCTCACTAGATGTTGCGGCTAAAGTGCATGGAATGCCCGAGATGATAATGTCGGACGTTCGGGGGACCCGCGGTGCCGCAGACGACTCGCCGTTAACACTCCGGGAGCACAGCAGCCTCGCACTCCGAGCCTCCAACGCGGCAATTCTCTCGCCGTGACTCGCGACAACCCTCAAGACATCAGGTATTTGGTCGAGTTTGCTTGCGAAATCGGTATTCACGGCCTCCTGACGACTAATAAAAGCAGTAAACTTCTCGTCCGACTTCTCGAGCACGGCAGTGAACTTCCTGTCCAACTCATCCAATCTGGCTGCAAATTTTTTGTCAGATTCCTCAAGTCTGGCAGCAAACTTTTTGTCTGATTCCTCGATCTTAGACAGAATCGTAGACAGTAACAGTGCATCGGTAGACTGCAACTGTGCACCTGAAGGAGATGCCACATCAGTGAAATCGAACGACTGCATACCCCCGTCAGTCTGCGGCGTAAGCGGAGTGTCCGATGACGCCGCTAGAGCTTTACAGCAGTGGTCCGCGTATTTGGTCACGGAGTACGGCTTAATACAGCCGGGATGAAACAGCTTCTTGCACTCACATTCGATCGAAATAGTCGCAATCGACTTTTTACACTTAATACACAGGCGCTCCATAGATAATCCGTTAAGCGAGCAAGAGAGTAGAACCAGAAAAATGCAGTACGGCGGTCCAGTAGGTAACAGGCGACAGTACGCCCAGAAGCCCACGGATGGTAACAGAGAAGTTCAGCAACGATAGGCGCATGCGCAGCTGTGATCACATAGATCACAAGTATGGCGCCCCACGCAGCAGCCAATCAGCGGTCACCAAGCAGCATGTGCTTGGAGATAGCAACCAGATAGAGAAGCTCGGCAACAAAAGGCGCATGCGCAGCAGTAGTCAACCTCAGCCACAGAACAATCAAGAAGTGGAGAAAAGATAAGATCGGTAAGGCAGGCACATGCGCAGCAGCGGCTAACGTCTATCACGGAAGATTCCAAGAATTCCACAAATTTCCAAGAATAAGGTTAGAATGAGCAATAATGCTTGTCACCAAAATGCTCGGAAATAGGCAGCGAGTACCAAGAAAATGAATATAGCACGTGACAAGCAATTAGAGACTTGCTAATACCTGCAACAAAACGGCCCGGAGGCATGCTTACAGCAGTATCAATTTTCACTTTATGCAGGAGCAAGAAAACAGCGAACTAGCAATACTCACAAGAACCGAGAGAGAGAGAGAGAGAGAGAGAGAGAGAGAGAGAGAGAGAGAGAGAGAGAGAGAGAGAGAGACTTACTTACCTATAGAAAATAGAAAAGGCAATCTACAGCAAAACAAATAAAAATAGTATACCATTAAACTCCTTACATCATTTTTAAATAAAAATTTGATTGATAATGGAGACTAAAAGGTGGTTACATTTGCTATCTCTATTTTAACTGGTACTTTATTCTTGTACGTACGGGGTATTCATGTTTGGATCGGCCAAAGGGGATGAACATGAGAATCTTATTGTGCATATTTTGGGAACACATAAATTGAGAAACATTTTAAGACTAAAACCAATTCGCTATCTCTATTTTAACTGGTACTTTACTCTTGTACATACGGGGTATTCATGTTTGGATCGGCCGAAGGGGATGAACATGAGAATCTCATTGGCATATTTTGGGAACACATAAATTGAGGAACATTTTAAGACTAAAACCAATTTGTGTTATCTCTATTTTAACTGGTACTTTACTCTTGTACGTACAGGGTACTCACGTTTGGGTCGGCCAAAGGGGATGAACATGAGAATCTCATTGTGCATATTTTGGGAGCACATAAATTAAGGAACATTTTAAGACTAAAACCAATTTGCTATCTCTATTTTAACTGGTACTTTACTCTTGTACGTAAAGGATATTCATGTTTGGATCGGCCGAAGGGGATGAACATGGAAATCTCATTGTACATATTTTGAAAGCACATAAATTGAGGAACATTTTAAGACTAAAACCAATTTGTGTGCTATCTCTATTTTAACTGGTACTGTACTCTTGTACGTACAAAGTGCTCACGTTTGGGTCGACCAAAGGGGATGAACACGAAAATCTCATTATGCATGTTTCAAGAGTACATAAATTGAGGAACATTTTAAGACTACAACCAATTCGCGCGCTATCTCTATTTTAACTGGTACTTTACTCTTGTACGTACAGGGTGTTCACGTTTGGGTCGGCTGAAGGAAATGAATACGAAATACTCATTGTGCATATTTTGGGAGCGTATAAATTGAGGAACATTTTAAGACTAAAACCAATTTGTGTGTGTGCTATCTCTATTTTAAGTGGTACTTTACTCTTATATCAATAGTATACAGGATGAGGCAATAACTATCACCACCTTAAAATATATTTTAATCTACAAGGCCTAGAGAAGAATTAGTGTAACTATAAAATTGTACGGTACAAAAGGGGCTATCTATAGCGATAATAATTTTTGTCCAGGTAGAGGCGCTTCGGAGATATCAAGGTCATTTTCATTTTTTTAAATTGATTCGGTACATATTTTCCATAATATGATAGAGGAGCTGAAAACAAGTTCAAAACTCATGACACAAGATCATTGAACAAGATTTAAAAAATAAAAAATACATTTTTGTATTGAATGAAATTTACGTTTAAAGAAGATGTTCGAAATAATGGCTATCATTATCGATGCAACACTGCATTTTTTCGATCACTGATTGGCTTGCTCTTTCTTTTAATAACGTCGGGAATTATTGATACATAGGCTGTAATAATCCGTTGTTGCATGTCTTGAAGTGTAGTTGTGTTCTTCTTTATCCCCATAAAAAGAAATTCAGTGGTGTCAAGTCTGGCGAACGAGCTGGCCACACTATATGACCCCTATGTCCAATCCAGTAATTGGTAAATTTTTCATTGAGTTTATTTCTCGCAATCAAGACATGCAACAACGGATTATTACAGCCTCAATAACTGCATCAATAACTACCAACATTATTAAAAGAGTAAGCCAATCAGTGATCTAAAGAATCTAGTGTTGCATCGATAATGATGGCCATCACTTCAAACATCTTCTTTAAACATAAATTTCATTCAATACAAAAATATATTTTTTAATCATTTTTTCTTCACTTTAAATCTTGTTTGATGATCTTGTGTCATCAGTTCTGAACTTGTTTTCAGCTCCTCTATCATATTATCGAATCAATTTAAAAAAATAAAGATGACCTTGATATCTCCGAAGCGCCTCTACCTGGACAAAAATTATTAACGTTATAGATAGCCTCCTTCATACCGTACAATTTTGGTTACACTAATTTTTCTCTGGGCCTCATAGATTCAAATAAAGAGCACTTAATTTCTGCATGTGTTATTCCAGTTTTTTGTGGAAGGGGGGAGGTGCTAACTGAACAGACATAATAGCTTTTCATATCACCTGTGAAGTACTATTGTTGACACTGTTTTTTTTTTAAGTAGGCCTAATCCACTGATGACTGAAACGACCCTTTAACTAATTGAACAGAAACAATATTCAATAAATGAGTGACATCGGTGATGATTCTTTACCGCATCTTATGCGGCTTGCTATGTGCAATATGCAGATTGATGTTCCCGCTTTCGCTTGTAAAAGATCCCAAAAGTCAACTTGAATTTTCTTCATTTCAATAATACTTAATTCTACTTTTGTTCAATTAATTAAAGGATCGTTTCAGTTATCAATGAATTAGACCTACTGGAGATACACTTAAAAAAACATAACAGTAATAATACCTTATGGATGACATAAAAAGCTACTGTTTATAAATTATTAAATTAAATTATATACGCGCCTGAGCCTCAAACGTCTTATAGACTGCGCACGGGACGGCAAGATAAAAGAGAGATAGCGCTAGACGAACCCAGTTGAAAATTAAACGAGAAGCTTGCCGAGCTCTGATTAAAACTGTTAAAATTATAATAACATGCATTTTTCGAAATACATACCTCAAGACACGCACAGTTGCATTAAATGCCAGACACAACCTATAAAATACATAAATATTATATATATATATATATATATATATATATATATATATATAACTATACGCTGAAAGAGATTAACAAATACCCTCTACTTACTTCTTTGCTTTATTGTTATGTATTTAATACACGATTATTACAATCTTTCGATTCACTGCAGTCAATCAGAGATCACTGACACATAAACTCTCAGCAGTCTCAGCTACAACCATAAAACTTAAGAAATCAAGATCATGATAACCGCACAAACTATCACAGTCGGTAATCCCAGGTCGATAATCGTGTATCAATCAACAATACGTGTTTGCAATTTTAATAATGTGATTCCATGGTACGAAACGCATGCGCAATGCGGAATTGGCAGAACGTTCGAAAATTGGTTCAACCTTTTTTTACGTTCATTCCGCCGATTTCTTTACGCAGCGGAAAACGTGGAAGCGTAATCTGTGCGTGCCAATAATATATATTATTTTAATAGATACAATAAACGAATCTACGAAAAAGGTCTTGTGATTGGCTAGCGTCAATTGCATTTCCGCGAATTTTGCTTGATGGGACATTAGAATTAAAAAATACATTTCAGCAGAGCGCAATTGGCGGAATATCTGCGATTGGACGAACTTCGTTCCAACAATTCCGCATTGCTCATACGTTCCGTACCATGGGATCGCACCATAAGGCCGATTTATGAAGGCCGTAACTGTTGATTTAAGCCGTAATTAAACCATAAGAAATTAATTAATCACAGTCGATTATTCTTCTCACATTCGACTGTCATTGGTCAATTTCTTAGGGTTTATGGCTTAAACCACAACAGTTACGGTCTTTATAAAAATCTACCTTTAAAAACAAAAAACGATCTATTAACGCTACATGAGCGCGGGTCGCGGGTCCGCTCGGCCTCGAGTCGGCCATTAAGTTGGCGGGCTCGATCGTGCTCGGACGTGCTGTACACATTCAAGGACGTGTATTACTGTTAATGGAAGATAAATTCAACCGACTCAATATGAATGTAAGTATACACATTTAATTAATCTCAAAATCTCGGATACTGGCAACTCGTCGCGTCGCGCAAGAGTGTTACGGCGATCTCGTTCTGCGTGTACTTGGCACGAGACAATACCGTGTCTCTTGAGATATTTTTTATGCATCAGATCATTGGCTACGTTCCGATATTTGCTGTCAATTTTGTGAGTAAAAAATCAAGAGACATTGCGATCTAATATACATGACGTAAAATATAGATTCAGTACTGGCAACGAATATTGAAACGCAGCCATTAACGCATGCATTTGGCAGCAGAAACTATTTTTTATTTTAAATAATATGTTTTTTATTTTATTTTTTAGGATGAAAAGATGTCTGAGCAAGATGCAGACAAGGCAGAATTGGCGCAATTAAAAGCCGAAAATGAAGAACTAAAGAGAAAACTCGCCGCCATAATAACTGAGCCACCGCCACCACCGCCACTACCACCATCACAGCTAGCACCGGCACCGACACCGGCACTGACACCGGTACCGACACCGACACCGGCACTGGCATCAACATTAGCATCTGCACCAGCATCGACACCGGTACCGGCACCAGCATCGGCACCAGCACCAGCCCCAGCAGCACCAACATCTTCAACTCCAGTGATGAAACGTAAGTACAAAAAAATCAACAATTTATTGTAGCAAATGGTATTTATTTTAAAATAAATAAAATTCTGTTTTTGTTATAGCAAAAAGATGGCAAAGGGCCGGGAGAAATCGACATCTGTACAGGGGTAGAGGTAGAGGAAGCGGAAGTGGAAGAGGAAGAGGAAGAGGAAGCGGAGGGTACATTAAGTCTTGTACGAACTACGTGTATTTTTAAAAATACATAACCGAAATGTTTCTTTTGTATTATGTGTGACAGCCCGAAAATTTTTATAAGAGTGCTGTAAGATATGCGCGTGCGTGTACATTCCAGAATTACAAAAATAAAGATGTTTATAATCTATATCTATAAAGGAAGATGTCCTGACTGACTGACTGACTGACTGACTCATCAACGCCCAGGCCAAACCCCTGAACCTAGAGACTTGAAATTTGGAGGGTGTATTCCTCTCATGACGTAAGCATCCACTAAGAAAGGATTTTTAGAAATTCCACCCCTAAGGGGGTGAAAAGAGGTAAAATGTGTTTTCACGACTGTCCTGACTGACTGACTCATCAACGCCCAGGCCAAACCCCTGAACCTAGAGACTTGAAATTTGGAGGGTGTATTCCTCTCATGACGTAAGCATCCACTAAGAAAGGATTTTTAGAAATTCCACCCCTAAGGGGGTGAAAAGGGGTAAAATGTGTTTTCACGACTGTCCTGACTGACTGACTGACTGACTCATCAACGCTCAGCCCAAACCCCTGAACCTAGAGACTTGAAATTTGGAGGGTGTATTCCTCTCATGACGTAAGTACCCACTAAGAAAGGCTTTTTAGAAATTCCACCCTTAAGGGGGTGAAATATATATAGAAGATGTCCTGACTGACTACTGACTCATCAACGCCCAGCCCAAACCCTTGAATCTAGAGACTTGAAATTTGGAGGGTGTATTCCTCTCATGACGTAAGCACCCACTAAGAAAGGATTTTTAGAAATTCCACCCCTAAGGGGGTGAAAAGGGGTAAAATGTGTTTTCACGACTGTCCTGACTGACTGACTGACTGACTCATCAACGCCCAGGCCAAACCCCTGAACCTAGAGACTTGAAATTTGGAAGGTGTATTCCTCTCGTGACGTAAGCATCCACTAAGAAAAGATTTTTAGAAATTCCACCCTTAAGGGAGTGAAAAGAGGTAAAATGTGTTTTCACGACTGTCCTGACTGACTGACTGACTGACTCATCAACGCTCAGCCCAAACCCCTGAACCTAGAGACTTGAAATTTGGAAGGTGTATTCCTCTCATGACGTAAGCATCCACTAAGAAAGGATTTTTAGAAATTCCACCCTTAAGGGAGTGAAAAGGGGTAAAATGTGTTTTCACGACTGTCCTGACTGACTGACTGACTGACTCATCAACGCTCAGCCCAAACCCCTGAACCTAGAGACTTGAAATTTGGAGGGTGTATTCCTCTCATGACGTAAGTACCCACTAAGAAAGGCTTTTTAGAAATTCCACCCTTAAGGGGGTGAAATATATATAGAAGATGTCCTGACTGACTACTGACTCATCAACGCCCAGCCCAAACCCTTGAATCTAGAGACTTGAAATTTGGAGGGTGTATTCCTCTCATGACGTAAGCACCCACTAAGAAAGGATTTTTAGAAATTCCACCCCTAAGGGGGTGAAAAGGGGTAAAATGTGTTTTCACGACTGTCCTGACTGACTCACTGACTGACTCATCAACGCCCAGGCCAAACCCCTGAACCTAGAGACTTGAAATTTGGAAGGTGTATTCCTCTCGTGACGTAAGCATCCACTAAGAAAAGATTTTTAGAAATTCCACCCTTAAGGGAGTGAAAAGGGGTAAAATGTGTTTTCACGACTGTCCTGACTGACTGACTGACTGACTCATCAACGCTCAGCCCAAACCCCTGAACCTAGAGACTTGAAATTTGGAAGGTGTATTCCTCTCATGACGTAAGCATCCACTAAGAAAGGATTTTTAGAAATTCCACCCTTAAGGGAGTGAAAAGGGGTAAAATGTGTTTTCACGACTGTCCTGACTGACTGACTGACTGACTCATCAACGCCCAGGCCAAACCCCTGAACCTAGAGACTTGAAATTTGGAGGGTGTATTCCTCTCATGACGTAAGCATCCACTAAGAAAGGATTTTTAGAAATTCCACCCCTAAGGGGGTGAAAAGGGGTAAAATGTGTTTTCACGACTGTCCTGACTGACTGACTGACTGACTCATCAACGCTCAGCCCAAACCCCTGAACCTAGAGACTTGAAATTTGGAGGGTGTATTCCTCTCATGACGTAAGGGGGTGAAAAGGGGTAAAATGTGTTTTCACGACTGTCGTGACTGACTGACTGACTGACTCATCAACGCTCAGCCCAAACCCCTGAACCTAGAGACTTGAAATTTGGAGGGTGTATTCTTTTCATGACGTAAGTATCCACTAAGAAAGGATTTTTAGAAATTCCACCCTTAAGGGAGTGAAATATATATAGAAGAAGATGTCCTGACTGACTGACTGACTCATCAATGCCCAGCTCAAACCCTTGAACCTAGAAACATGAAATTTGGAGAGTGTATTCCTCTCATGACGTAAGCACCCAAGAAAGGATTTTTAGAAATTCCACCCCTAAGGGGGTGAAAAGGGGTAAAATGTGTTTTCACGACTGTCTTGACTGACTGACTGACTGACTCATCAATGCCCAGCTCAAACCCTTGAACCTAGAAACATGAAATTTGGAGAGTGTATTCCTTTCATGACGTAAGCATCCACTAAGAAAGGATTTTTAGAAATTCCACCCCTAAGGGGGTGAAAAGTGGTAAAATGTGTTTTCACGACTGTCTTGACTGACTGACTGACTGACTCATCAATGCCCAGCTCAAACCCTTGAACCTAGAAACATGAAATTTGGAGAGTGTATTCCTTTCATGACGTAAGCATCCACTAAGAAAGGATTTTTAGAAATTCCACCCCTAAGGGGATGAAAAGGGGTAAAATGTATTTTCACAACTTTCTTAATATCTCTTGAGCCCGATGAGATATCGACTTGGTTTTTGCTTACGAAAGTTATCCATATAAGTGCTTAAAAACATAATTCAGCAAAAAGGGGGTGAAAAGGGGTAAAATGTGTTTTCACGACTGTGACTGACTGACTGACTCATCAATGCCAAGCCCAAACCCTTGAACCTAGAAACATGAAATTTGGAGAGTGTATTCCTCATGATTCAGGGGCGAAGCACTTAATACATATGTTCTCCGGGGCGAAGCCCGGGTAACCAGCTAGTCGTAAATAACGACAAAGTTGTCCCTTATACTCTCCTCTTCCAACTCCTTGAAATATTCCTGCATAACGTGCACCACTTTGCACAGAAATACCTAAAAAATAAAATAAAAAGCATTATAATGTGTTTAATCTTTTTATCAGCATTTTTGCATCAGTTGAACAAGAAACCTGTAATCCAGCAAGCAGATAACGATTCAAAAGTGAACCTAACGCCAAATTTTTTAATTGTACATCCCCAAGGAGACCTTGCCAACTTAATAAATTCCGCAATAATTTGACAGCCATCGCAAATTGTCTTTGAAAGAATTGATGTCTCGTATCCCAAACTCTGAAATGTTAACTTGTGTTAAAAACAGCGAAAGAATAACATAACTATATATCAACTTAATTATATACTGAGTGTACTGACTGTTTTGGGAAAATAGGTATGAAAACGTCATTTTCAATAGCAGCCTTAATTTTATCTAAAATAGCGTTGAATAAAGTTTCCAATTGTTTGCTGGTGTCATTCAAATCAAATTAGGATATTCCTTAATCAATCGATTTATAGTTCCTACGAGACGTAATGTCTGGGACGTTGACATTGGATCCCATATTTTTTCAATAATAGCTAAAAAATATCAATGTTAAATATATAGTATTATTTTATTCTTTTACTGTTATCTTTCATATTTATATTGCTTTACAAATAGCAATATAAACTATGAAAGATAATATAATCCTGGTACTCTTACATGTCAATTTTGGTATCACAATTTTTTCAATTGTCGATGGTATCAATCTAACATCTGGATCTCGTTTCAATGACTCCTCTGTTTCTTTACTATCTAAAGCGTACAGAAGCAACGTATTATACCATTTTGTCCTCTCTAGATCAGCACTTTCCTGTAAAAATAATTGAATATTAATTACAAGTGTGACAAATGTAAGTTTTCTTTGTTGTTGGAAAGAGTGAATAAAATACCATAATTGGGTTCCAAGTAACTAGTTGTAACCTGATAATGGGCGAAATAATTTTAGGTAAACACAACGATACATAAGTTTCTGTGTAGGCGTCCATGTCTGTTTCTCTCCATGATTCGAATTTTGAAAGTATGCCACGTACTGTACAATACTCCTCCATAACGTCAGAAAATACATCTTTACAATTATTATCGATTTCATCTCTAATAAAACGTGAAAATGTTATGTAATTATAAAAATTATATATCTAGTAAAAACATAAATAAAAAAATTTTAAGAATCAAAATACAAAATCAACCATTACCTTTCGCTTGCTTAAATACAAGATTCTGTTGCTCAGTGACTTCATCGTCACTAGACACATACCATCAATATGCTTTGGCATATTTGAAGCTAATTCTCTTGCTCTTCTGCGACGGGCTCTTCTACCTTCTCTCTCTGCAGCTCGTCGTACGTGTACTTCCACTTCCGGTCCTCTTCTCGTGGCTTGTCCTCCTGCAAAACGAAAAAGATTATAGAGTGTGTTTTGCGCTAACTTGCTGCGGTAGTTATTTCTTCAACCTGATCTCTAGTGTCTTGCCGTCTAGTGTCTTCGTTCCATCTTCGTTCCATTAATTTGGTTGAACGTTCACCATACAGATCTAACCAGCGTTGTTCCAAATCGATGATCAGGGGAAGCTAACAAAAGAATTATACATTTAAATTGATTCAATAATCGACAGCTTCATAAATCACTTATCACTTAAATATATATTATATTACAGCATACGTATATATATGCATACGTGTGTGATTTTGGATGTACCTTCCTTCTTAAAGATCTCCATGGTATCCGGCTTCCTCCGATTAATTTATATATATCCTTCTTAAAGATCTCCACGGTATCCGGCTTCCTCCGATTAATCTATATCCGGCTTCCTCCGATTAATCTATATAAAAAAAAAAAAATAATATTATATGATATAGGACCGATGTCGCAGTCTCCGATTAACGTGATCCTCCGATTAAACTCACTCTGCGTCTCTTTCTAATAACTGTCCCCCTAGAAAGAGACGAAGAGTGAGTTTAATCGGAGAATCACGTTAGTCGGAGACTGTGACATCGGCCCATATTGTGATTGTGATGATCACTCACTCACTCATTCACTCACTCACTCATTCACTCACTCATTCACTCACACATACACACACACGCACGCACGCACGCACGCACACACACACGCACGCACGCACGCACGCACGCACGCACGCACGCACGCACGCACGCACGCACGCACGCACACATCTGTCACGTATTACTACGTTGATTGATTGACGTTTACACGAGCGTTACTTATAACGAGACACTACCATGTCTCTTGAGAATATTATATTTATTTCACTATCACTATCACACGGCGACAGTCACGATAACTAATATATTTCACTATTCACTATCACACGGCGACGTTCACGATCGTCACTATTTCTAGGTTATTATTTATTAGAACTTGATCCGTTCACTCGTATATAAGATCTCAACTCTCGATATACTCGCAACCCGTCGCGTCGCGTAAAGAGACACGGTCGGTCTCGCGCTCCGCTTTAACAGATCCGCTTGTAAAAGAACCGCATACTTAACGCGAGACACTATCGTGTCTCTTGATGTTATACCTAAATTGATATTGATAATTTGTTTACAATTGTTGGGTTGCTGTAGAGTACAGCGAAAAACCCTTTTGATCATTTCTCCTCAACAATTCCTGTGTATTCGATCAATGACCTATCTTAAAATTTTGCAAACATTAGCATCAGCATTCCTTCACATGTTTTCATTTTATATACAATCATAAAATTTTGAGTTTTGAAAAGACCCTTTCAAGATGATAACCCTCGTAGCGAAGAGCTGTTCGTGATTTTGTGAACTTCCGAGCTTTTTATTGTTGATTGGTTTTAAACTTTTTTTCTTAACTATTTTTTTTTATATTTTAAATTCAACAATGTTGAGTTTTGATAAAATACCCAGTGAAAACTATAGTAAAAATGATGTCAGTGTGACGTCAAAACCGTCATTTATGTCGAATTTACTACAATATTTATAATTTCATTGGTTAACACCTGGTGAATTCGCTCACTTTTGTAATTATCATTAAGTTTTGAAATACACAATCGATCCCCTGGAATACAAGTATATATATGTGATTAATATAAGTCCTATTAATTTTCATTCCGATACGGAAACTGGTTCATCAGATGCAAATGAATCTTTCCACACAAATGCCAACGAAAATAATCGGCCACAAAGTCCATCAATAAAGAAGAGACTGAAACGATCTCGATTTCCACTTAATTCAGTCAATTTAGATGACACAGAAAACAAGCCACCTGTAAAAAAGATAGGCTGGGATTGCTGGGAATGCAGAGAAGTAATGCAATATTAGCAGTACTATTATATTATAGTTATGATGAATAAATAAAAAAATATTAATAAATAAATATAAATAAAAAAAATTAATATAAATAAATAAATATTTTTTTCATAAAAAGGGAATTTATGATATTTCATTTTTAGTATTATAAGAGTTTGTCGTTGTCAAAAGGAGACTTACAAAAACGAAAGAATCAATGCTCGCGACATCGACAAAAATATGTGCGACCAAATACACCAGAAGGTATAATATTGTATTTTATTATCACTTTTATATGTTATATATAATAAATATAATCTATAAAGGTTTTTGGGATCCGGTGTTTCCCGATACATCATCATCAGACTAATTATTGACAGATTAAAAGCTGAAATGTTTCGTCATTCAAATCTGAGGCCCTATTCTAGGGCTTGCTCCAATGATTTTGGTATGTGACTTTCTATTTGAAAAGCATTGAGTTTTGCATGCAACTTTCATGAAAACGATTCAAGAATAGCACCTCTAATTCTCAAAGCTTTATTGCGACTCGTGGTACAGAAACATTATCATAAAATGATGTATACGTACAATCCTTTGGTTAATGTATTAATTGTAACTAAGTGATGGGTCGTAGTCTCATATTATTGTTTATTTGAATTAATTTGATGTCACTTTGACATCATTTTGACTAGGTTGTTTTCACTGGGTAGAAAAAGGTTACAAAATAAAATTTTTTTATAACTACTTTAATTATAAAGCGCCCAACACTGACATTCCTTTATTTTTGTTACAACGTTTCAACCACCGATTGTGGTCCTTTTCAAGTATAATAGCAGAGTAACAAAGAAAAAGTCACATAATTTACCTAATAAATTTAGTTTCGTCGAAGATGGAATACATAAGTGCCGTAATACACGTCTATATCAATCGACATTTACATTAATACTAATTGAAGTTTTTAATTATTTACTGGCATTAATAAGGAGTTAAATTTTTTGATGTTTTAATAAATATTATACAAGTATATGTTATGTTTCAGAGGTAGTTAATCAGTCTGAAAAAGTTTCAATAGAAACCTTTAGTCAACTTATGCAGGCTGCATTAAGAGTTGCCAAGCAAAGGCATCGAGATCGAGTTTGAAGGGAAAAGCAGAAGCATCGTGTTGGAAATGGCCGACAATATTTGCAAGATATGAATAATTTACACAACAATAATGAAGATGCTCGAAGATGAACATGATCTAAGTTTCTACATAATATTTATGAAAGATAAAGATTTCAAGATAAGATCCTACATATTATATGTTTTACTTTTGTTTAAAATATTTTGTTTTTCAATAGAAGGCGTTTTCTCGGTCCAATAAGCCGATTTCTTTTATAGGGCTCGGATAGAATGTATAGATTGAATCGTCTAGTTCAGGGTTAGAAATTTTTTTTCTCCAATATTCTCTGAACGCCTTTGAGTTAGTTGTGCAAAAGTTACGTTTAGCAATTCTAAATTAATACATGTATATTATATAAGTTCTAGTTTTGTTTAAAATATTTCGTTCTCTCAACAAAAGACAGTTCTTGATTTAGAAATATTTATCGAATTGTCTAGTCCATAGTTAGACAAATATTTTTTGTTCCTATTTTGTTCCTAATAGTTTATAAGTAAGGAAAGATTTAATAATGATTTATGATATATATTTTGTTCCTAATAGTTTATATGTAAGGAAATATTCATTATATGGTATATATATATATGTATATATATATATATATATATATATACATATACTAAGGAAAGATTAAATAATAGTTTATATGTAAGGAAATATTTATTATATAGTATGTATATATATATATATATATATATATATATATATATATATATATATATGTATATAATACATTATAATTTAATTCCGCATGATCAATAGATGTTAGATCAATAGATGTAGATGTTAGATCGCTTTGTGAGCATATCAAGTTATGCAGAACGCGTCGTGGACGTTTCTCAAACGCACATATCGCGTTGTGGATAATAAAAACGTCCACACACCGAAAAAATATCTCATTTCGGTATTTGGATAATCAGCACCGTCCACAACGCGTTATGGATGTTTTTTTCGCTCACTGAGCGATTTCGGTGTTTGGGCGTAACATATATAATACATTATAATTTTTATTATAAGCAAAAGTTATTTTATAAAAATACTTTACTTTATTAAAATTAAAAGTACTTTTTTAATAAAAATATCACGTTGCTGTTTTCTTTTTACGCATTACCGTTACTTTTTGTAAAAAAAAATAACATAATATCGTTTAAAAAATGATATGTATATACATATACACACGTAGAGAGAAAAAGAAAGAGAAAGAGAAAGAGAGAGAGAGAGAGAGAGAGAGAGAGAGAGAACACATAAATATAATATAAATTTGATGGCATAACAGCAGTTTGGCTATTTTTCTAATAGAATCGATGTTAATTATAATTTAAATTAAATTACCTACATTGAATTTTGGCACCGTATTTATATTACCATAGTGTTACCCCCCCCCCTCCACACACACATACACACATACACACACGCGCGCGCGCGCACATAAAGAGTGAGTTATTTTAATTTACCCACCCCAATAACTTTCTTACTTTTAATTGTAGAAAAAAAATGCTTTAGACGAAAGTTGTTTGATTTGAAGGGGGACATATGATTCTTACATTAGGCATGTCGTAGATGTCGTTTTCAAGAAATTTTAAGGGCGACTAATTTCTTAAATAAAACTTGATTTTTTTCCTTAAGATAAAAGTTGTAGAGCTCGTGGAGACTTTTCCAAAACACTATAATAAAGCTCTCGTTCGTTAAGAATTTCCTGAGATATTTTAAATTTTGTTATAATATTTTTAATATAAAATATAAAATATTTTGTAAAGTCAATAAAATGATGAGTAAGGACTCTCGAAATTAAAAACTTGAGACAAGGTTGGCTATGAGAGTCGACGCTGTTCTCAGTGCGTAAGTGATCAAATCACTGATTTATTCAATGTGTATACATTCGATTCGTACGTTTCGGCTCGGAATTGAGCCATCTTCAGCGAAAAAATAATTAAGTTACTCCTACTCTCCAATCCTGTTGAGCGAGTTTCCGGATTCAAAGATCCAAAAACATTGACTATTCGATCGATATCTGTAATAATTGTCTTTCTATAAAACGAGTCAACTCGAACAACATTAATAAACTCACCCAATAGTCCGGAAAAAAGGAGTATCGCAAAGCCATACAGAAATATAAGATATCATCCGAAAAGATAAAGAATTACAAATGAGACGGAATCAACAAACTTGTCCGTGTGACGGTCACGAAATATCTACCGTTAGTTTAGTCAAGTCATGTGTCATGGTAACAAACTTTGATAAATACACAGTAAAAAATAAAATGTTAATCGTAACATTTTTCAAATGTCCCAGAAAGTCCACTCTAAATTTTATGTTAAAATAACTCATTCATCGTGTGTTACTTGTTGACATATTAGAAATGTTAATTTATTGACACTATATTTTACATTTATATGTGTTCTTTTAACTTTAAGTATAATGTAAAAATAACTTGTACAAAATGTCGATATAACATTTTGCTTCGTCTGATGTGAATAAAAAAATTGGTTAATTTTAACACAAATATTCAGTTACATGATATAATAACATTTACGAAATGTAATTTTTAACATATATTGAAAGTAATCTTGAGGAATATAACACTTTCAAGAGTTAAAATTTTAACACAAGAACAGTTAAATTATAACATTCTTTATAGTTACCTAGAATAAATAACATTATCAATATGTAAACATTTGTGTTATTTTTTTGACATTAAAATATGTTAATTTAGGAAAAGGATATTAATAAAAATAAAATGTGTTCTTATTAATTTTATTGCAAAATTTAATAAGCATTATATAAATTGTAAGTTCGATACAATTAATTACTGATTATAATGTAGCCTTATAATTGTATCAATCAAAACTATTCTATATGAGAGCAATCGAGGAATCCTTAATTGCAGAACACAATGACAATTATGTGATTTAGAACTTACAATTAGTTACTTACAATAAGACTGACGCTTACATCTTTCATAATTCTAGATGCAGTTCTTGCAAAAAAAGAGTAGGCGGACCGTAAAATTACGATTTAATAATACAAACATTTTTATATAAACTGGCTTTCGATTATTTCTCACTTTTATCCGCTTTATAAAATCATACATTTACATGAACTTCGTGCCGAGGACTCGAAAAACTTTGTCTGCGTACACTCAAAAAAACCAAAAACAAAAGAAAAGAATGCCATTTTCCTTCAGATTTGCCTTGTACTATATATACTTCACAATATTCCTATTCTCGACAAATGCAATTAGATACAATCGGTTTTTACATACTTTGACGAGAAAGTACTTTTATACACGTCTGTTGCCATTCACTTCCGATATACGGATACAAGCCAGCTATTCCATAACGACCAGTATTATCAAGTCACCATCACTATAAAGCCATTCCATAATTATTTATAGTCAAGCCTTGAGAAAACCGGACTGAAGAATGATCACGATTGAATTGTACAATTTTTTCCCTAACTACAAACAGATACACCGTTGGTCCCTTTAAAGCGGCTTCAGATTTTTCCATTAAGAATTTTATTAACAGACATATATTTCAAATAAAACTTACGACTAGATCGCTTACAAAAGGTTTTCCCACCTAACTTTTTAGACATCTGAATCCACAAATAAGTATCAATATAAAAAAGAATAAAGAACGTTCCAATCATAATTGACTTCGCTTCTCTGACAAAAACGTTCTATTCTTTCAACGCCAATTCATCGTGATCATTGTCGACTAAGCGGTAAGAAAATTTATCTCTAAAAGTACCTTCTTCAATCATCTAGCCGCAAAATATCAATACAAAGTCATATGCGCCAGCAACGTCCACATGTGCGATTCTTGTCACCTAACACGTAACTACCGGTTTGGCGATTGCAAACGCGCTCCGTTAATATAATCTACATTTAATGCGGCCGTGTGTATCCTCTGTTATTTGACTGCCAAATTCTAACCCAAATCAGTCCGTAACAGTAGAGCACATATCGTAAAAATCTTAATCTATGGTTGTATATATTTATACATAGCGCATCGCTTATTCTCCTCGGCATATTTACTTTTTTTTATGCCATACCGGTGACACAAATTACATTTCTTTTTTTACAGTACAAAACAGAAAATTATACAATATAGTTAGGGACACATAAAATATTCCGTAATTAACATATTTGTACGGTCTTTTTCATACATTTTGTACGATTTGACGTGTTTTAATTGTAATAAACAAAAAACAAAATGTGTATTATTATCTTCTTTTACAATTATATAGCCTAAATACCTATTACAAATAGACAAAGTTTTGTAACTTTGACACACAGCATATGGTTTCGAATCATATATAAATAAAAAAACTACTTTTGAAAAATTAGGCCAATTTTCATGAAAAGAAGTACATATGAAATTATTAACTTCGATCTGACTTCCAAATAATTCGACAGAGATTCCAAAACATATTCTTACATCAGATTTTAAATTTAAAAAGTTTGAAATAATATGAAAATATGTGGTATTTCCTATTGTGTCAACATTACATTTCTTAAGCAAAGGAAAACACTGAAAAATATTAAAAGTGTTCCATTTAAAAAGCATTTCTTGTTGATGGCGATAAGCAAGAGTTTTGCAAACGTTTTTATAATTTTTTAACTTATTTGAAAGATCTTTTAAGTAACCGTGTTTACTTTCAAACCTCATGGTCCAAAAATGTCTTGGAGGGCCCATTCTTTTAATGACAGTTGGCAAATGTGTAATAATGTGATGTTTCGGTGTTAAATGAGTATTATATTCATTCAAAAATAATTTGTGATGATTTTCGATGAGATTTTCTAAATCAATCACTAAAGTGTCATGAAGTTTAGGGGCAAATGCTATTTTGACAATTTCTATTAACAAAAGGATTACTTTCCACTTATTATAATTCGTGCTATGGTCAAGCTTTTGTGTAATATCACTAATTATTAATGGAAAAAATATTAATAAACAATAAGTCTGGCCTGCTCTTTGGCCTATTAAATGACCTGCTTTATCAAGACAGATTGGACTTGGTTTATTAGCTCTATTTTGGAGACCGTAATCAAAAGTAATTATTTTGTCATTAATTTCGCTTATCGAAGCTAACTTTTCTTGTAATATAAATTTAAGAAACAATTTCAGTTCAAGTTGACAAATTCCTTCCAGAAAGTCATGCATTATATCTGATGATAAGTTTATTCCAAATTTAAAAAATTCTAAATCATTTAAAGCACTACGTGATTTTATTCCATGTTCACTACCATCAGGATGATTGATTGCAAGTTCAATGTGATTTTGAAAGCTTTCTGGTGTTCTCAAAAGAGTATCCTCCTGTTTGCAATTTACTTTAGCAAAATCTTTATGCATTAAACATATTCTACAAAAAAAGTTAGCTTGAAAAGACTCTACCATGCCATAAAGCATTGATCCTCCCAAATTGTCATGACTTAAAACTGCTACAGTTCCTTTTATTGGATATTCCACTCCTTCAATGTAAAAACCTTCTGTTTCCAAAATTCTTAAATCTTTTACAATTACTTCCAGAACTGAATTTATACCGAAATGTTTAATATCTTCACTGTAACACAAAGCTAATAAATGAATATTATTTAAATTAGAATTGAAATGGGAAGGCAAATTACATATTGAAAAATAAAATCCTCCAATTTTATGAGACAAAGTTTTACTACCTAGAGGATTGCAAACTTCAAAATCGTCAAAAAAAATTTCTATTTGAATAGTCAATTGTTCGGAATTATGGAAAAGTTTATTGGTTTTATACATTTCACCATCTGCGAGATTGTTATATTTGCTACAATATAAGATTTTCTCATTGAAGGAATCAAACATTATATTCTTAAAAGAACTGTTTTGAAATAAAAATTTTATAATAATTGTCTCAATAATTGGCACATAAGTAAACGTACAAGTTGAAGGAACTGTTTTATAAATTCTTAATTGTGAATCAAAACATTGTTCCATGCGAAGTCCACAACTTTTTTCTATTGGCTTCACCATGTGTTTTTCGTATATTTTTTGACGTTTATATTTTGTTAAATACATTTCAAAGGAAATTAAAAACGTTGATACAATTTGCCAACAAATAACGTTTGAATCATCTAAGTTATCCAAAATTTTTTCAAACACGGGACTGACAAGTTGAGATATACATTGCAAAATTTTATTAATTGATGAATCAGGTATACCTAAAGTATATAAATTTTGTATAAAAATTAACAAGCTGTCACTAAAATTATCTTCAGTAATATCAGAAAGACTTATATGATCTGTACAATTATTTGTGCTTATATTTAAATCCTCATCAGTGTTATCAAAATTAGAAAGACTTATATGATCTGTACAATTATTTGTGCTTATATTTAAATCCTCATCAGTGTTATCAAAATTAGGCAGGATCTCCATCGAATTATTTGAATTATTCACAGTATACATTTTTTCAATTTTGAACTTACATTTATCTAAATGTTTTCTAAATCCTGAGTAAGTTTTAAATATAGAAGAACAGTTTGAAAAACAACATTGTAAGTTTAATTGTGAACCTTCATAGAACGAATGACTTACTCTTAAATGCCGACATAATTCATTAACTGAACTTCCAATAAAAGTACAGTTTCTACACGTATAAGACATTTTAACAATGTCTATCAGCAAAAAAATTATTAAACACTGTAATTTGTATTATTAGCGTAACAAATTATAACTGAATAATAATGCAATCAAAACAGCAAAATTATTATACATTACTTAGAAAATTTCAGTTTTCTAATTGATTTCGCAGAAGTGTATAGACTTCCCTTATGCGCGGAGTTATAGGATCATTATTTATTTTATAATAATAGTTTTCCAAAAACTTGTAGAAACTCACTAAATTCGAATCGTAATGCGTATTAAAAACAAAATGGCTCTTAAATAAAATATCAAAAGCCTTTAAGAAAGTCTCTGCATGAAGAAGAATAAATTTATCATCTATGCTTAAAAAGTATTGAGCCACAGCTGCTTTGTTGGAGCCTACGGCTATTAACCGTGGTTGAGTCTTTTCTTTTGGTTCTGATTGTAAGGGTATACCGTTCTAAAACGAAAAAAAGATATAATAAGAAAATATGGCATTATAAAAATATATACAATTCAGATAAAGCTGTAATTGTTAATTAATCTAGGATATATACTTTTCTAAATAAAATAATTTTTTCCAGAACCACATTAGATCTTTCTCTTGCAGCTTTATATTTTCCCCTAGCTGTTGGAGGAAGAAGTCGGCATAATGCTAAAATAGCTCTTGTAGGTTTATCCCAAGCTAAAAATGTTCAAATATTGATTAATATTGCACTTTATATCTTATTTAAATAAAAATATATTGAATGTATTCATTACCTTCTTCTAATTTATCTAATGGGGGATGTATTTCGTCGTCAGTTTTAGAATAAACTCTCAAAATAATGTCATAAAATTTGATAAATTCTTTTAAGAAGTAGTCTTCATATTTAGGAAATAAAAGTTTATATTCTTCTTCAATCTACAAAAACCAATACAGATTTTTATATATTTTACTTATATATATTTTTTATTTTATATATTTTATATCTTAAATACTTTATAATTGATATACATTTCACATTATTATTTTATATATTTGTGCATAAAAATTTAGTTGAATTATTGACTTACCAATTCAGGTATATCTAAAAATCGTGGGAATATCTCAAAAAGATTTATATCCAAACAAAATTTCCTTCTATATGCAAATGTTTTTTTATGTTTAGAAATAACTTGCAATATTTCATTTCTAGTGGCACTTTTCATAAAAAGTATTGCATCCTGAATTTCTTCTTCTGTTAATTTTTCCTTTTCATCTTCTGTACTATTGTTTGATTGGCTTTTATTTTCCAAATTTTCATGATATGTCTTCCTTTTTTTTGCACCTCTTCTTACATTTGACAGTTTATTTGCTAAGTAGCCCGTTTTCGTTTTCGGATCATAAAAAGATTCCTAAAAAACAATAAAATATAAATATAAAAAATTATGTTATAAAAATTAATAGAACTACATAGAACTTACATAGCCTAATTCAGTTTCTGGGTCCCTTAATTTTGGGAAAATTTCTATTATAGCCTTGGCAAAATAACATTTGTCAGCTGACGTTAATGAACGCTTTATTTCTTTCTTTAATGTAAGCATTTGACCAACCACTATGTTGATTATTCTGCGTCTACTGGTTTCGCTAAAAAATCCTTTGGTATCATATTCGTGAAAGATATCTTTTCCACATGGACTTTCCAAAATAACTTTTTTAATACTCTGAAAATTAATATAAAAGTTGCATTAAATAACTTACTTTAATATATTTTTCATTTTACTCTAATTATATAAAATAACAAATAATATGTTAGTACTTCTTTTGTAGCAATCTCTGCTTTCTTTGAGGTTAATTGAGGATGAAAAAATGTTAATTTCTGTTGGGAAGTATGTGCTCCTGGTTCATCTTCTTCAGAAGTTATATTAGAAGAAGAACTTGGGGTTGTTGGATTATCAAGATCTAAAAAAAGTGATTATTTGTATTATATGTGATAAAATTTTACACACAAATAGAATATCAGTATAGAAAGTATGTTCTCCTCTAATTTTATTAAAATCTGTCAACCGATATGGATTTTAGGGGTTTTCATGTTTCAGAACAATGTGTTTTACGAGCTTTCTCAATATTTGAGATATCGGTCTATTTTTAATTCTATTATATTCTTCAGTCTTTTCTACCCTTAAATCATATATAATTTTTTAAGATTTGGTTAATCAGTTCTTGATTTACAGACGTTTGAAATTTTGGAGATTCCGTACATACATAGAAGCCTTATAAAGTTTGGTCTAATCAACCAAATTTTATATATGAAATAGGGGTAGAAAAGACTGAAGAATATAATAGAATTAAAAATAGACCGATATCTCAAATATTGAGAAAATCCAGACAATTAAGCCAATTAATGAAATTTATTATTTCCTAATTTTATTAATAAAAGCAATTTTTATATATTTAAAAAATTATTTTAAAGTAAAAATAAAAAACTATTGTAATAGTATAACAAATATTAGTCGCAATAAAGATTATCACAATAAAAAAGGTGTGCAAGTAGAAATTTGCACATTGCTTCCTTATAATTTTTAAATGTACAAATTATAAATTTGAACATTACTTTCTCACAATTTTCAAGTATGCAAATTATAAATTTGCACGTTGCTTAATCAACATTTTATTTCGCTCATAGAGCTTCCTCTACGAGGAAGCCAAATTAATAAATATCTACTAATAATTATACATAAAAAAAGGCTCCCTCATAAGAAGCTCTATGAACAAAATAAAATGTTGATTAAACAACGTGCAAATTTATAATTTGCACACTTGAAAATTGTGAGAAAGTAATGGTGCAAGTTTTTATTTGCACACTTTATATATATATGTATATATCTTATATTTTGAAATAAAAATATTTTTAAAAATTCACCTAGTATAACTGGCTTTTCTATTGCAATTTTTATAATTGCACCTCTTCCCGCAAATTGAACATGTTCCAATAAAAATTCTCCTGTTAATTTAGCATTTTTTTCGTCGAAAAACCTGAACGTTTTATCATTTAGGTCAGGAAATACTTCTTTTGCTAAATAATTTAAGCACAATTAAAAATTGTAACTTTTAAAAATTGATAAGCAAAAGGAAAAATGTTATGTTATTAAAATTGTATGTTAATACCTTTTGCCTCAAACATTTCATAACTGTATGGATAAAGCACCTTTACCCAATGTCTCTGATTGTTATATTCAAAAATAAAACTTATTCCATTATTAATTGGAGGAATGTTATAATAATTATTATGTTCATTTTGAGTAAGAGAATCAACCAATAAATTATCTTCGTTATCTGCCATTCTAAATAATAATAAAAAGAGTTAAGTTAATAAAGCATTAAGTTTGTGGATCATTTGGATCAAAGAGTTAGTAAATAAAGAATTAAGTCTTTTTTCTATACTTTATTCATGTATTGTTACTTGTAAACTTTTTTATATTTAATTATTTAATAATAATTATTTTTTAACTACTTCTAAAAGAAGTTTTAAGGCATAACAATTTATTTCAGACGTACATCTATGATTTGTTTGACAAAAGTATATGCACTTTTCCTAGCTTCATTAATTAATGTATTCTTAGGCTACAAATACATCTGACAATGAAAAAGTTTTACTGTCGAGAGTACATACAATATTTTATATATATATATATATATATATATATATATATATATTGGTGAAACGACATTGGTGAAACTAGATCTAAATCAATGTGATTCTCGAAAAGTCTCTCGATAATAAAATTCAGCTGTACCTATTTGTACTCTTACAAATGTATAAATAAAATAACCAAAATTGGTACACTTACTTTTTAAAGCTTTAAAGCTCGATGTAAGCAGTAAGTAAGCAGCGTGAAAAGAAGTGAGAGTTCTCCCTCATACAATCCCTGTTCGTATGTCCTCCTTTTTTACGAATTGGTAAAATCTTGGCGATCCTCGACGCGCCCGCGTAATCCAGATCTCGATCGAGGACTGCCACCCCTCTCTCCGCCAGGCGTTTTAATATTCCGTTTTCCTCGGTGTGCCTCGCGCGCGCCGCAACGCCGATTCCTTGCTGCTCTCCTTTCCTCCGGCCACGGGCACGGGATTCACGGGAGGAGAATGCTCTTTCAGAATCCCAGCAGCACGATCCTAACCTTGCCTGCACACACACCACTGCACCCAGGCGCACAGCTACGCGAACGGAAGTTCCTGTAGATTTCCGCCGACACTCTCAAAGTCTCAAACGCGATACTTTCACAGGTCACTCCACGACGAGTGGAAGCCGAAGAAGAATTCGGCGTCGATCGATCCTCTTCCTTTCTCTCTCGCTGCGTATCACACATGAAGCAATCAGTAAAGAACACTGAACCGGTAATCCGGCCTCACTTCACTCGCGTTCCATCCGAATTCGTCAGCAAGGACGGCGAGTCGTGGAAAACAGGCAGTAAACGTAAACAAAACGTTGGTCGCGCGAGCAAAAATAACTGGCTGCTTTTCTCGTTTGTCCTCTCGCGACGTCGCGCCGTCGGTCGCGGCCAACACTTCGCCGTTTTTCGACCTCGAACTCGAATCTCGATCTCGAATTCGCGCCGATCGATTCCTGCAAAGACGACAACATCCGAAAGAAATATGAACGGAATCAGGATCGCACTCTCGATTTCTGGGCCGATATCACAGTCTCCGACGTGATCCTCCGATTAAACTCACTCTTCGTCTCTTTCTAGGGGGACAGTTAGAAAGAGATGCAAAGTGAGTTTAATCGAAGGATCACGTTAATCGGAGACTGTAATATCGGCCCTCTGTTTATAAAGCGGGGGGGGGGGAGGGACGACTCACCTTTTTTACGAATTGGCAAAATATTGGCGATCCTCGACGCGCCCGCGTAATCCAGATCTCAATTGAGAACTGCCACCCCCCTCCGCCCCGCGTCGTCGATTCGATATTCCGTTTTCCTCGGCGTGTCTCGCGTCTCGCACGCGCCGCAACACCGATTCCTTACCGCTCTCCTTACCCCGGCCACGGGCACGGGGGGACTCACGGGACTCACGGGACTTACGGGAGGAGAATGCCGCTCTTTCTCTCCCAGCGGCACGATCCTAACCTTGCCCGCACGCACACACCACTGCACCCAGACGCACAGCTACGCGAACGGAAATTTCCGTAGATTTCCGCGACTCGGTCGATCGCAACTTCGATACTCAAACGCGACACTTTCGATCCTCCCCCTTTCTCTCTGAAACTCGTCCCCTTATCCGCGGTGGCGCGATACGAAGTCTCAAACAAGGGATCGCCTAGACAACCGTGCGAGCACTGCGAGCCTGCGAGGTTCACGCTCCTAGCGGTCTCTGCTGATTGGCCAGCATTTGAATAAACGATAGTTACTTCAACTTAAGAGAAATGTTGTTTTGAATATTTTCTCGTGTAATACATTTAATGTAACTCTTACGAAATGTATATTATACATTTTATTTTGAGTTATATTAACACATATTTTAGTAAATTTGATTATTTTATATGTCAAAGTTTACGATTATTTGAAGATTTACTTTAACTTTTGTTTATGTTAAAATAACTTTAAGACGTGTTGATTTTTTGAAATAAATATGTTAAAAGAACTCAAAATAATATTCAATTTCTAAATGACATACATAAAGTGTTAAGTTATCACGTTGACATAAATATAACACATGAAAATGTTACGAAAATAATAACATAGCTGTTGTATGTTAATTTTACATTAAAATAATAGTCAAATCTTGGTAACACAAGAAAATTTTAACATTTGGACGCACGATTTTTTACTGTGTAAACGCTGAGATATAAGGGTCGACAATATAAGAAATTTAAAACAAACCAACCAGTACAGTATTATGACGAGGTATGTACACTGGCAATAGGCATGGTTTACAATTTATTTAATATTGATACATAGGCGTGGTGAAGAAATTCTGTATCTGTTTGAGAATTGAGGCTATTCTTTTGTAGCTTGATATATGCCATTTCTGACACTAATCGTTTGCTTAAAAATTTTTCTCTATCTAATATTTTGACACGCTCCCAATCAAATTCATGGTCAAAATCAATCCTATGGTCAGTGATAACGGATTGAGTTGTGGAATTTCTATGAATATGGTTTCTATGTTCAGAGACTCTGGTTTTTAATTGTCTCTTGGTTTGCCCGACATAAGAAGCATCACAATCTCTGCATGAGATCTTGTAAACCACGTTCTTGTTGGATTGGATTGGGAGAGTGTCTTTCTGTGCTCTAATGAATTTACCCATTTTATTTAAGCTGAAAAAAGAAAGATTAACATCTAGATCTCTAGTAAGATTTTTGAACCTCTCCGCAATGTTTGAAACATAAGGAATAGTGAACCAAATGCGTTGTTCTTCGTTATCGTCACTCGGTAAAGACTCACTTTGTATGCGTGTGCATTTATTGAGGAGAGACTTGATTCTAAAGTTAATGATGTTAAAAATAAATGGTAAAGGGTAGTCATTCATTATGAGAGTGTCTATTATAAATTTAATATTCTTAAAATGAAACTTCGGATGTGATAGTAAAAACGCCCTATCTACCATGCCCATCACCGTGCCTCTTTTTTTGAGAAATAGGATGTTGCGACATAAAATTGAGGTAACGTCCCGAGAAAGTCGGTTTATGAAACCAGTCAAATTCTAAAAAATTATTATTGTTAATGATGGTTACATCCAAAAAGTTTAACTTTTCACCTCCTATTTCAATCGTGAATTGTAATCTAGGATGGTATGAATTAAATACACTGAGTATTGTGTCAATCGAATCTTTAGGTGCAGCCATCGCTATGTCATCGACATACCTACAGTAAAACGGTAAAACGAAAGTTAATGTCTGCAACGCCCTATTCTCAAGGTCCTGCATCACCAAATCAGCAGCGATAGGAGAAAGCGGAGAGCCCATTGGAGTACCGAATTTCTGCTTGTAAATAATTTTATCAAACACAAAATATGTCGAGTTTAAAATTAATTCTAGAGCTTTCAAAAATTCCTTTTTGGGGATCTGACATTTTTTGGAAATATCCGGCCACCTAGTAGAAACACTTTACATTACTAAATTTGTAGGTATGTTGGTAAATAAGGAAATTACATCTAAGGAAAAATCAGAGTAAATTCCTTATCAATATGTGTTCCGTTTAGTTTATTGACCAATTCAAAACTGTTCTCTATGTCACTATTGGGTTTTGGTATGCTCTTAGAAATAATATTGTGTAGAAAGACTGCTAATGGGTATGCTGGACTGTCGATCGAAGAGATAATTATTCTAAGTGGATTACCAGCTTTGTGAATCTTCGGTAATCCATAAGCCCTCGGCAAATTCCCGTCACTGCAATATAAGTGCCTATATGTAGAGTCTGAAATATATTTACGGTTTTTCCATCCCACGATTACATCTCTGATATTTTTGGTAACTGAATTTGTTGGATCTTTGGCAAACCTGATATATGTATTTGTGTCTTGAAGTATTTCTGTCATATCATGTATATATGTGTCTCTGTTTAATGCAACCGTACAATTGCCTTTATCGGCTCTGGTGAAAATAATGTCTGGGTTATCGTTGATGAATTGTTTAGTGGAACGGACAAGTTGTACCAATTCCCGTTGGAGTGGAGATTTTTTAGGTGAGAAAGAAAACAGATCGTTAATTACCGGAATGGAACGGTTTCTAATGCTTAGCAATGTGTTGATATGTAATTTTCTATTGTTGCCTTCAATACTTTTGAGGAATTCAATAATGGTTTTTTCCTTATTATAGAACGGTAAGGAAAAATTCTCACCTAACTGTAGGAGATACCGGACATTGTCAGGTATCTGAGTGGTGGTTAGATTAATAAACCACTTGTCTTTAATTGTGTTGAGGGATGAGGTGGAATCATTAATAGAAAAGCAAAGGGGATCAAGAGAAATTTCGAAAGTGTCTGTATTGTTATTAATGTGGTTTGTAATAAGTGTTGCGTTAGAGTCTGTGGTATGTGTGACACTTTGAACATTATTAGTATATTTATAGACGTAATGAATAGGTTTGATATCTTTTAATTTTGATAAATTATGTTTTCGTATCAACCATTCAAATTTCTTATCAAGATTATCTTGTAAAGTATTAATTTACTTTTCGATGACTTTACCTTGATACTTTTATACGTAGATAATGAAAGAAATCAATTATTGTAAAAAAAGAACAAAAAAAATTATTTAAAAAAATTTTATTACATTTTGTAAACGCATTCAATTTTGCAAAATTGCAAATGTAAAAATTAATTTTATTATTATACGCTTTCTTTCATTATTTTATATACAAAAGTGTCAAGTTAAAGTAGTCGAAGGTGAATACTTTAGATATTAACGAGGTATTTCATATTTCATATTATAAAAATATCATGAAAAAATTTAAAATATCTCAGGAAATCTTTAATGAAAGAGAGATATATTATAATGTTTCGTAAACGTCTCGACGAGATCCACAACTTTTCTCTCAAGGGCAAAATCAAGTTATTTAAGAAATTAGTCGCCTTTAAAATTTCTTGAAAACATTTCTTAAAAACATCTACGACATAACTCACGTAAGAATCATGTGTCCTCTTTTCAAACCAAACAACTTTTGTCTAAAGCAATTTTTTTCTACAATCAAAAATAAAAAAGTTTTAGAAATAATTTGAACAGTCAAATATTCTTTATCTCATGTAGTTTTAGGAAATACTCCCTCGTCTTCGCCAACCGAAGGTTGGCAGCAGTCGGGAGAAAAATGTTTCTGACAAAAGTATGACTTGGAGGAGGACAAATAATGGTCAAATCAATTTTTGAAAAATTAATTTTTTTAGGTCACAAAATTATCGTCACATAAAATTCTATTTTTTAAATTATTATTTTAAATTATTATTATTATTATTATTATTATTTCTATTTTTAAATTCTATTTTTTAATGTTTAAATATATTAAAATTTTATGAAACTTGTAACGGCTCATCACTTTTTGAATAACAATAACGATAACAAGTTACTTTTTCTAATAGGTAACGAGTAACGGTAACGAGTTACTTTTTTCAACGAAAATAACGAGTTACGGTAACGATAAGTTACTTCTTTCAATAAGTAACGATTAACGGTAACAAGTTACTCTTCTCAATGCGAATAACGAGTTATGATAACAATGAGTTACTTCTCTTAATGAGTAACGAGTAACGGTAACGAGTTACTTCTTTCAATTAGAATAACGAGTTATATACGATAACGATGAGTTACTTTTTCAATGAGTAACGAATTACGGTAATGAGTTACTTTTCAAACGTAATATTATATTATTAATTAATATACCCTGATATTATATTATTAATTAATTATTTATTTATTTGAAATATATTATTATAAAATATTCTTAAAATATATATTGGGACAACTTTGCCGAGTAATTAAGACCCTCCGCACAAGACTCTTGTATACGTATAACGCCGTAACCGATACGTTTCTTGTGCGTTGATCCACGTTACGATACGATGCATTACTATACGAGAGTCTTGCGCGGATACTCTCATAGTCATGATGAACGAATATCTAGAGACGGAGCACGCGTTCTGAATATGCTCCGATACGCGTGCAATTTCATGTGTTAAGGCATTCCTGTCCCCGTGTGTACCTTGTCCTTCGGAGTTGGTCCATCGTATGTCCCACGTACTTCCGGTATGCGATAAAGCGAGGATCCGGGATAGTCGGCAGCGGTGGAGATCCCTCCGAGACGAGAAGCTGAAAATAAATTTCGAATAATTAAGCGTACTAATTCCCTACTTACCTGTTACGGCGGCGAAGTCTATCGTTGTCCATCGGTGTTCTGGTATGCGGTGAAGCGAGGATCCGGGACAGGCAGCATCGGCGACGGGGCATCCTAGGCGGCGACCTGAAACAGAAAGGGGATTAATAGAGTACAAATTAAGCATCGAAATAGATAAGCAGAATACCTTCTCGGTAGATAAAGGTAAAACCGAGTGACGACCGAGTGATAGGCAGACATTTCGTGTGTCCCACCGTCCCAGATAGTAACGTCCGGTTACAACCGCACGTAGCATTTCCACAGTTATTCCATCCAACCCAGGTGCCTTACCCACTCTCATCGCTTTCACCGTCACATCCACTTCATCCCATTCGAACGACCTTTCAATCATCTCTCTCTCTGCCATTCGCACATCTTCCATCTCCGCGGCCGGGAAGAAGCGATCCAGCAGCACAGTCACACTTTCTCTCCATGTACTTGTTACTCTGTCACCCACTTTCATAGCACTCAGCCTATCCCGTCCATATTTCCCCATACACACCTTGTACACGTCGCCCCACGGATCCTGATTACCCTTGTCACTCACGAACCGTCTCCAGTTCTCCTCTCTCACTCTCCATATCATTCTCTTGTACTCCCTCAGAGTACGTTTGTACACATTCAGACATCCTTCCACTCGATTCCTATCTCTCCTTCCCATTCGCTGGTAGGCACGCCTACTCTTCCTTACATCCCTCTTCATACGTTCTAACTCATCCGTCCACCACACAAGCTTCCTCACAGTCCCACACACTCGCCTTTTCATTCTATTATCATTCGCTCTCAGGATCCATGATGTGACGCGCTCCACCAGGCTATCCGCGTTACAGTCATCCATCGCATTCACACCATCTTCAGACGCATACTCCACCAGATCGCTCATGTACCCTTCCCAGTCCACGTCTTTGCACACCCACCTGCGCATACCTTCCATTCGCTCACCATTCTCACCGTAAGTCATACGTATCAGCAACACGTTATGGTCGCTGATACCCCAATCACTCTTAACTTCCCATTCGAACTGGCACCCCCCAGACGCATCGCTCACAAGAGTCACATCGATGTCGCTTTCCCCGTTGGGTCCGCTAAACGTGTAACTCTCGCTCGGCTCATTCAACACAATCATGCCATTCGCAACGATCCATTCCTCAAGCACTCTGCCACGTATCTCATTCTCTCTACTGCCGCCCCTGCCCTTACTGTACCATAAGGGAGAGACAGCGTTCGCATCCATTCCCACCAACACTCGCTTCCCTCCGGCTACCATTCGCACTCTGTCCATGTACGCCAGGTACGGCTCGATGTCCTCACCGAACCGACAGTACACAGACACCACATACATTTCGCCGAAGTCTCCCTTCAGCCACACACACACACCATACTCGTCCGTGCACTCCCTTACACACATCACATCGAGATTGGGATCATTCACAACCACTGCTGCCTTGATACTTTCGCTCTCACTCACAATCACATCCATCCTTAGCGGGAGTCCAACTACACGTCCATTCTTCACACACGGTTCCTGCAGCACACTCACTCGTCGCTCACACAACATCTCACCCAAATCACACATAACCGCATACGCTCTCTGACAATTACACCACATTCATACCCGAGACACCCTGTGCGTTCCAATTAACCATGGTCGATGGTGTCCGCGTACCTTCTCCTAGCTATCTCGTACGAGGGACACCCCCTATCGTTCACCGCGTGATTAGCCGGTCGTCCCCGCCTCTTACAGACCGCGCATACTTTAGGCCCTGCTGTGCCCGGGCACTTGTCCCGCCGATGGCCACCTAGGCCACAATGGGAACAGGTCTCCTCTGTTGCCTTACAATACTTCGCGACATGGCCCAGATCCAGACATCTGAAACATCTGGTCAGCGATGCGAAATCTGCAACCCTACAGCTTCTCCAGCCTACGTAAATTCGTGACGCCTTCCTAAGCCTCTCACGCAGTAGATGGGGACAGTGGGAATCTTGTTAATCCATTCATGCGCGTCACTAATTAGATGACGAGGCATTTGGCTATTTTCATCGCGCCATTTTGGCGGGTCTTACCGCTTCAGGGCAGTGCGGTTCCTGTTAACAACGGGACCTGGCTGAGCGATCCTGCAGGTTATCGATTGAATCGCTCTTATGCGCAACAGGTTGCCCAAACAATAATGAGGATGCGAGATCCAGTGTAACTTTCGTTCTGATTATCCTATCTAATATTGGCTGGTTCCATCTAGCAGTCTTGGCAAGTCCTCCCGCAGGAGGGAAACCCATCTGACTGATCTGCCGCGGGATTCCTGCGTACGGGCTGGAAAAATTATTAAGCAGAGTCCCCGGCTTGGGGAAACGGAACTTGGCCGGCTTAGTGTTGCCGTTACCGCGGGGAGCCACGTGGAGGCGTCCGCTCGTGCGCCGGGGCGGTTCGGTCGCACGGCTCTGCCGCCGTTCGGTGCCCAGATATATCCGAACGACTCGCATCACTGATGTCTACGGCAAAAGTGCCGGCATAGCTTAAAATCGGGAGTGTACAAGGCTCCCGAATAAATAAATAAATAAATAAATAAATAAATATTGGGTGGATCCGGTCCCAGACCATCGTTAATATGTAAAAATTACATCAGTGAGCTAGTGCCAAGAGTTTTTAATCAGCAGCATTGCTGTTGTTAAGGCGCAACGGCGCGTTATAGTCCATGAACATATGGAAAAGTTCCACTGAGCTCTTGAGCGCTTGCAATGTTAGCGTTCTCAGCGAGCCTCTGTCTTTGATTTGCAGCTTGTGAAGACAGGTAACAGTGTCTTTGGGCATTGCTCCTCTTGTCCCGATCACTATCGGGAGGATCTCACAGTCTTTCGCCCCTAAGTGAGCTTTAAGCGGGGCTATGAGGGACGCATATTTGGCGAGCTTGTCCTTTCTGCCTCTTTCAAGGAGGTCACCATCCTTGTGGCAGATTGTGATGTCAGCCACAAAGACCCTTTCCCGATACTGTATGATCAGGTCTGGTTGGAGATTCCTCAGTTGAGGGTCCTGCAGTCGTGCCTCTTTCGTTACTGCCGCGCCACGCTGCCCCAAAACGCTCTATAAAGTCACGGACGTCGTTGTGCCGTTTGATTCGCCCGGACTTAGTGTATATGCACTGCCCCAGTATATGACCTAGCGTCTCCGGCTGGGCTTTACATTTACGGCACATGACACTGTTGGTCTTGGCAATTCTATTAAGCGACACCTTGTTCGCTGTCACGTTGGCTCTCAGCTTGAGTGCCGTGATATACCTAGACGGTTTCAGTAGGCCAGGACGATATAGCCATTCATTGCCTATCCTATCGTTTTTATAGGCACGCACTCCCTTGCCTTGGGAGGGCAACTCCGACCATTTCTTCCATTCATTTGCTTTGGCTTTGAGCTTATAGCCGTCAATCTGTTTGGTCGACTGTAGTGGCCAGCCAAGTCTGGCTACATGCGCCAGGCGCTTTAACTTGTTCTCTAGCCCCGATGCTACTACCAGGGCTTGTATTGCCAGGTCGCTATTTGTTAGAAAGCGAAACCCAGCTTTTAACGTTGCGGACGTCACAACAATTTCGAGCTTTGGAAAGCCCATGCCGCCATCGCGTTTAGACGCGTATAGCAGACCATCTGCCGCAGACTGTGGAAGATGCAGATAGTCTTTCACCGCCGTCCTTAGTGTTTGGTCAAGGTCTCTTAATTCTGTGGCACTTATAGCGCCCGCGGTGAAGGCATACAAAAAGTGCGGCAAAACATACCGCGCCAAGAGCTCATCTTTTTGATGAGGCTTCAGGGGTAGCCTTTTAATTCTTGGGAGCGTGTCCCTAAGCTGTGCGATTGCACGCTTAATAACTACTCCTTCCCATGGAGTAACCTGTATACCCAGGAATTGCATTGACTGCGCAGGGCCGCAATAGGCGATCTTCTCGCCATTACTATATATTCCTGGGTCCACCATATACCAGCTATCTTTGGTGGTAACAATTCCAAAGGCGACGCACTTCCCAATCGATAGCGCCATTCCCCATTTAGAAAGGGAACCAACTAGCTCATCCACAAGCCGACTCGCCGCTATTGCGTCCTTCGCAATTAGTATTATATCGTCGGCGAAAGCCAGGCACGATATGCTAAGGCCTTCCGTGATTTGGAAGCCTTCCTTCTTTTCAAGTCTGTCAATTATTAGATCCATGCATATGTTAAAAATAAGCGGAGACAGAGGGTCTCCCTGTTTGACACCTCTGCTCAATAGTATGTCGAACGTTTCGTTACGACATTTCATGGTCGTTTTGACTCCTTTGTATGAGTCCATTATCATTGCGACCACCTCCTCCGACAACCCTTGGCTAAGTAATGCATACTTAATGACTGGGTGCGGAAGGCTGTCAAACGCCTTGGCAATGTCCACCTGGACGGCAACGATTCCTTTGCCCTTTTTTGCTGTTGCGAGAACTTCATTCAGCAAATTGATGTTGTAACAACCCATTTCCAACACAAAATCTTTTTGCCGTGCATTCAGGTGAACCACGTTTCTCAGGCGTTGGTCCATAATGCCCCAATATATTCTGCTTAATATTGAAGAGATAGTAATCGGCCTATAGTTAGCTGCCACTGCGGGATCCTTTCCCTCTTTGAGCAATAGCGTTGTTCTATTGCAGCGCCACGCGCTTGGTTGCTTCAACGCCAGCATGACCACATTAAAAATTGCGTGGAGGATATCTCCTCCCTCACTCCTCATTAGATCTCCCTTACGGAGCCCGTCAGGCCCGGCTGCCACCCTCAGCCGTGTAGACCAGAAACGCTTCAGAATCTCCGCCTTGGAGATAGGATGCAGAATCTCTGCTGGGTTGTGCGCCACCGTAGCCTTTCGCTTTTCGTGATCAATATCACATTGACCTGGGCTTCCCCATAGCCCTTCATAGAGCTCCTTAACGCTCTCGACCGATGGACTCACAGATTCTTCCGTGTCTGACGCTTGGATGTCCGTACCCTCTCTTACCAGTTTAGCGAGGATAGCGGGGTTGTTCCTGTACAACTCTTGCGTACGGGCATAAGCTCGGGCTTTGCGTTCACTCCTACCCGAGAGCCCTTTCCGCCGACCCCGGTGCCTTCGGGAAGCACCGCCCGGTTTCCCAGACGCCGGAGCGCGGAACAAACTAATCACCAGCTCGTAGGCTGTGTCTACTTCCTCCTGCGTTATTGCTTGGCCTTCCCTTTTTGCCATTAGTAATTGAATTATATGTTGCTGTGCTACCAACGATTCCTTGGGGTTGTTGTTTCTAAGCTCTTGAAGCACAGCCTCCACGCCTGCTTGTCGCCATTGTGTGGTTGACGCGGATTCAACAAACTCATAGATATCGCGTGGTGTCTCCTCTGCATCTAGGAAGACGTCCTCGTTCCCTTCCGCGTCAACGAAAACATCGTCGACCTCCAGTGGTGCACCATCCACTTGTTGGTCCTCTTCATTGAGGGATTCTTGATTTGAAAGTGTACTCTTGAGGCGCTGCTCTCTCCACCTTAAGAGGGTCATAGTTACTCCCGCCCTTTACCCGCGCTTGCTTGAATTTCTTCACGTTGACATTCAGAGCACTGGGCAGAAATCACATTGCGTCAACACCCGCGAGGGCCATCGCAAAGTCTACATAGCGTGTCTGCGCGCTGGCCGGTTCCCCCAAAGTGGAAGGAGGCCAGTTTGGTGCTCCTGTCAAAGGCTGGAAAGCCCGCGAATTCCCCGTCCGATGTATGTTTGCTGGACGAGGTCGCAAGATTTTTGAAAGGATCATCGCCGACCGCCTCGTCCGGCATCTATCCCGGGGTGAGGATCGGGGCCTCTCCGATGACCAGTTTGGCTTCCGCGCGGGGAGGTCGATCCTTCGCGTCGTCTCTTGCACGGAGGAGGTCACGGACCAGGGTGGGCGTTGGGCGTTGGGTTCGACGTCCATAACGCATTTAACTCCCTGCCCTGGCCGGTAATAGGAGAGGCCCTCTTAAGACTCGGCGTTTCGCCCTTCTAGATCAGGGCCGATTATTTCCGGGATGGGGGGCTCACGTATGTGGACCAAGAGGGAGTCTTGAGGACCAAGCTCATGGGGTGCGGTGTCCCGCAGGGGTCCGTGTTGGGGCCCCTGTTGTGGATCATCGCCTATGACTCGGTCCTGCGGGCTGCTCTCCCTGCCGGCTGTTGGTTGTCCGGGTACGCAGACGATGTGTACCTGGGGGTCGGCGAGGAGACATGGCACGAAGTACTTAGGTTGGCCAACGTGGCGGCAGCCACAGTGATGCGCGCAATCGGGCAGTTGGGCCTCCGGGTGGCCCCGCAGAAGACCCAGGTCTGCTGGTTCTTTAACCGGCTACGGTGCGGCCCTGGCAGGCCGCATAGAATCCGGGTCGACCCGCCAGGGGATACAGTATGATGCCTGTCGTAGCCGGGCCAGCTCTGCGGGAAGCACCTCCTGGGGGTCTCTGCCTGAACATAGAGGGAGTCCGCGTCCCAATTCAGTCCTAAATAAAATATCTGGGACTGTGGCTGGGTAAGGCCAGAAGGTTCAGCGAGCACGTTGCCCGAGTGGTGCCAAAGGCCCCGACTATGGCCAATAGTCTGGCCAGATTGCTGCCCAATCTGGGCGGGCACGTGCGTCGCCTCTACGCGATGACGGTCCACTCCGTTCTCTTATACGGAGCACCCGTATGGGCGAAGAGGGTGGCGGAAAATCCCACCCTCTGCCGTCAGCTCGTGGCTGTCCAACGGCTCATCGCGAGTCGGGCAGCCCGGGCATACAGGACCGTCTCGCACGTGGGGGTGACGGCCCTCGCCGGCATTCTGCCGATCGATCTTCTCGCCAAATGCCAGGCGAGAGTGTATCGGCGAATCAAGGCGATACAGGTGGAGATGGGCGTAGTTGTGCCCAGGGCGAGGGCCTTGCTGAGGCTACAAGAGAGGGAGACCCTCCTCCGGGAGTGGACTGAGAAGCTCCAGGACCCGCGACTGGTCTCAGGGAGGAGGGTACGCGAAGCCGTCCAGCCGGTCCTGCGGGACTGAATTGAGAGAAAGGGACGCGGACTAACGTTTTATGCGACACAGGTGCTCACCGGACACGGATGTTTCGGTGAGTTCCTGTGTCGCATCGGGAAGGAGCGCACCACCGGTTGCCACCATTGCCCGGAGGAGGTAGACTCGGCGCAGCATACTCTGGAGTACTGTCCAGCGTGGGAGGAAGAGCGCCGAGTCCTCCGGGCAGCGATAGGGAATGATCTCTCCCCGCGGCCATACTGCTAGCGGTGGTTGGCCCCCAGGGGGGGAGGGATAAATGGAAAGCGTTCGCCTCCTTCTGCGGCCGAGTAATGTCGCAGAAGGAGGCGGCTGAACGCATTAGAAGGGGGGAGGTTGCCCCCCCTCCTGACAGTGAGGACAACGGCGACGATGGACAACCACCACCGCTGCCACCATTGTCGCCGCGACGAAGTCTTCGTCGCGGCGGAACGAGAGACCGGAGGCGACGGTCGCCCTCGCCACAGCGTCGGCGCGTTACGAGCCGTCGCTCGAGCGGCGGCGTCCCCTCTGTTGCTGCCGCCCCCCGTTCAACGGAGGCGGATAGCGATAGCTACGAGGAGGGACCGCGGCTGCCGCGAGCACGCGGCAGCCGTCATCCCCTCACAGCGTCTTCCTCAACTGAGGAGGACGGATGACGATAGGGAGTGGGGGATGGACATCCGCCGGCAAGGGCGCCGCGGTTGCTGTGGGCCTTTTAAAGGCCCGCTCCCCACCTCTTTTGAGGTGGGAGTACCGCGCACGTCATCCGGCGGCTCCTCTTCTTTCCCTTATGCTGTAACTCGCCCCCCCCCCCCTCAGGGGGGCGTATCGGATACGCGTGGAGTTGATCCGTTTCCACATATTGAAGGAGGGTCAACAACGGGGGGGATGGGCGCGCGGGCGGGGTAACCGCGCGTCCGTCGCAAAAAAACCCCCCAATGCGAAGGGCGGCGGGTTGGGGCTGGTGTCCCCTTCAACCCGCCACGTGGAGTTGGGCCTGCATAGGGCAGGCCATGGGGCATTAACCCCCGGGATGGGCGCCCAGTCGTTGGGCGCGGCGCGGGGGGGGGGGGTCCCGGAAAAATCAGTGCGTTTCCCGGGACCCCCTCTCTTATCGAAAAACGCGCCGTGAAGGATATCCGCGGGGTTTTAGCCGGTAAAAATCCGGCACTCCCCTCGCCTCTCCCCGGAGGTGTATTCCCCCTCCTCTTCACAGAGGGGGCTACTGGGCAAACCGGGCTTCGACCTGGGATCCCAGTAGTAGAAGATTTCCCCGTGTCAAAAAAAAAAAAAATAAAAAAAAGGTGCCATTAGTATTAATGCAACTGGTAGTCTTACAAAACCGCTACCAACAGCTGATGGTTCAAAGAGTATCATTTATTTATATCAAGCTGTGACAGGTTATAATGGTAAAATACTTCCGTTATTTCAAATGATATCCGAAAAACATGACGCAAATACGTTGTGCTATTGGATACGAGAATGGTTGCGCTCAGGTGCTAAAATTCCAAAAGAAGTTATTATAGATTATTTATCTATCGCACTTTTAATTGCTTGTTCGTTGGCATTTAATCAGTGCAGTCTGCAAGAATATTTGGATGAATGCTTCCGTCAAATATTTTCATCAGATACATATTTGAAAAGAATGTGTCTTTTGCGCATCGACATCGCCCATCTAATAAAAATGATTACTCGATGGCCATGTTTTTCCAAAGATCTGCCTTATGTAAAGGATTTTTTTTATACGATGTGTTTGTTAAGTACAAGCTTACGCATAAGCCTGGCCTCTAGAAATTAGAATAGGGAACGACACACTACTCGTGAATTTGAATGTGAAGAGATTGTGTATTTTTAATTAGCTCGTATCTCACAGGCGATTTGTATCGTAGTCAACATATAAATAACATATTCAGATATCATACAGAATAATATGCTGCATTAAAATACAAAGAAAAGAATGATTAGTATAGAATGATCTTTTCTAGAGAAGAACTCAATATTGCAATACTGTATAAAATAATACAGTTCTCCCAAAGAATAAACAGATATCATGTATGTCGAGGGGGGCTCGGGCGGGTCCCTCAAGGGGGTCCTGCCACAGGTGTTCCTCACGGGCCGTGACGGGGGAGGGGGGCCGGGTTCCTCTGGGGGTGGCAACACTCCTGGGTTCTCGGTCCTCTCCCCTGCCCTCCACGGGAGGGCGCGAGGGAGGGAGGAGCCCGTCGCTCGCGGCGGCCACTACTCCCCTCCTCGCCCGGGGGCGGGCGCGCGGTCGGGGAAAGCCGCGCGCCCGTGCGCAAGCAACTCCGGAAGGGGGAGGGGGGTGGCGGATGGGAGTGATGTTCCCCCATCCGCCACAAGTCAGTTAAGTCCACAAGGACATGGCGTGGGGAGGCTCGTGGACGGATAACAATACCCAGGGCCTCCTCTTATAGCGTCGAGAGGAACATCCGGGGGAGTTTTAGTGGGTTGGAGTCCCACATCACCGCCCTCCCCGCCCCGGAGAAGGGGGTATGCGCGCGCATTTCTCCCTCGTAAAAAAAAAAAAAAAAAATTATGTATGTTCACATTTAGAACATCTTGACGTAGTCAAGTGTAATCCAGCTTAATCTATCTCAAGAAAAAGGATTCTTGTCAAACACATAAAGAGAATATAATTCGAAAAAATATCAAATCACAGAATACAATATAATCAATAAATGAAGTAATGCGTCAATTCACACACAAACATAAAATAATCCTTTGTAATAAAGTACGAAATTAATAAAGAATTATATGTTCGAAAGAACTATGACCGTTATAAGTAAGATCACAAAACAGCATGTTTTCAAGTAATTTTCCAAATCAGATTAATGCTTTTTCTAATATCAATTATCAATTGACACATTAATTCAGGCAATTCAATATAAAACTATCAGTACTATAATCGGTAATAATCGCACGCAGTCAGAAAATAATGTAATATTTCGGTTCAGTATTGATTACGTAACTCTCGAAAACTAAATCTATCTTATCAACGCAAGGAAATGTTAATCGTAACGATTTTGATACTCAAGATAATCAAAGTAATGCAGAATGCCGGTTATTGCAAAAGTTAATTGAACATCGTAATCTTTTCGCTCTCTCTTCGTAATCAATGACGATTAAAAGATTGTTAGTCGATTTGCAGAATAGATTAATAAATGTATACGCGGGTTGCAACCATTCAAACTGTATAAAGAAAAGGAATTATGCTGAGCTCAGTCTTGCCAAAATGTGTGTAAAGGAATGTTTACGTCCTGTACGTTCCAAGATCGTTCTCTTGTCTCTTTCACGAAATCTGAAACCAAGGATCCTCCTGAAACGGATCGAGAAATCCGTCACAACTCTCACTAGTCGAGAAACTAGTGCAATCGTTCTGATCAATGGTATAACAGAGATCGTCGGAAGTTACCTGCTATCTGAGGCCTTCCTCTTTTATTCAATCCGCGAGAACGGATTGCATTGACCAAGCCCGAGAAGGCTTTCTCGACGGTTCCAATATGGCTGTCTCGTCCCTTGTCCAGGTAACGGCGTCGTAATGGCGACGATCGTCCTTCACTTTCCTTTGCTCGGACCATGGGCGTCAAATCTCTCGTCAATACCGCTACCGCTTGTTAAGAACAATGAGAACTCTCGGTTTGAGTAGCAATCAATTATCGAATAACGAGTATCCGCTCGTATTGTGGAAAGCGACTCGTAACACAATAAAGGAAAGTAACTTGCGAACACGACTCTATGCTACTCGATAGAACCTTCACTGTCGACGAACGATGAACGAATGTCCGCTCGCTGCGAGACACGTACGTGCCGGCTCACTCACGCATGCGCCGTAACACGCCGTCGCTGCATGATCAGTTGCCATGGCGTAACGCGGTCCGCGCCGCGCGCGCATGAATACATGATTTCGCTGATAGAATAGGTAACGGTACTTCGGCCGCCATCTGTGATAGTTCCCCCGTACTAGATTTGGCGCGCTAACAACTACCACAGATGACGTTCAATACACAATCTCTTTCGATTTCTATGTACACTTTAAACAGTGTTGCATTATTAACTCTTCAAACAGACGTTAAAAAATTTGAAAATCTCTTACTGCCCGTGTTGATTATGACTTATTCCTCAAAAATTGATGAAAATAATGACACTGATCTCTGCTTTAAATCACGAGAGAAGCTTTTGAAAGAACCCCGTCATAATCATACCTTTTTTTTTTGACATGGGGAAATCTTCTACTACTGGAATTGCCACAGGAGCAACCAGTCTGGGGTCCGATCGGGGAGCGCCCGGGTTTCCCGGGCAACCAGTCCTGGACTCCTTCGGGGAGCGCCCCTGCGGCTTTCAACCAGTAGCCCCTCCGAAGAGGGGAAGCCCCCCCCTGCCCTCCTGGTGAGAGGAGCAAGGGGAGTGTGGGATTCCACGCCCGTCACCTAGGTGGCGAACGCAGCCTACCCACTAAAACCCCATGAGTGCCTGTCTCTGCGCCTATTGGGGGTGTCCGGGAATTTGTTATTACTACTTCCGGAGCACCCCCGACGCCGGGCCCAATGGGTCTACACCTCTGAGCCTAAAGCTCGGTGGCTTGAAGAGCCTTTGATCTAATAGTGGCGGGCGCAGGCACCACCCACACCGCCACTCCTCCCGATGTTGTTGGGAGTTTGGTTCGATGTCCGTTCACCAGCCGGTACATCGAACCCCCATCCTCCAAACCCCCTCGTCCGTCAGGCGCGGGGCCTGGAGGTGCAGCACCTCTCTTACCGCAATTCATGCGGTACTGGCCACCGTCGATTGGCAACGGTGGTCGGCGGGGGAAGGGTAGGGCACGGGACGAAGCCCTCTACCATTTCCCTCCGGCCCGCCGAAGATATCGGTTTGAGGAGGAGTTCTTCGATGGGGAGGCTAAGGCGGTGCCACCTCCCTCCGTCGAATCTTCTCTGCCTCCTCCTTGGAGGACATTACCTGGCCACAAAAGGCCAGGAATGCCCTCCATTTCTCTTCCCCCCCGACGATTGCCGCCACAACCGCCGGAAGGGAGAGATCCTGCCCGATAGCGTCAACCAGGACACGGCGCTGCACACTCCACGCAGGACAACTCTCCAGCGTGTGCTGCGCCGTGTCCTCTTCCCCGTCGCAGTAATGGCAAGCCGTGGTGGCTTCCTTCCCTATTCTGCACAGGTACCCACCGAAACATCCATGTCCGGTGAGCACCTGTACAGAATGATACGACAGCCGTATCGCCGACTGCTTAGCCAGTCCGCCAAGCAGGGCCGGATGGCATCGATGGTCCTTCTCCCGAAGAGGGTGGGGTCCTCGAGGTAGTTCTTCCACCTCTCCACCAGGGCCATTTTCTCCTGGAGCCTAATTGCTACACGCGCCCTGGGCAGGTTTATAGCAGCTCCCCCCGCTTGCAGCGCTCTTACACGTCTGTGTACCTCGGCATATTGCCGGGCTGCAAGCACCAATGGGGGGAGTCCTACCAGGGCCGTAGCCGCCGGATGCGAGACCGTGCAGTATGACCTCGACACTCGGAGGGCCACGACACGCTGGATCCGGCGTAGCTTCGCCTGGATCGGTCGTGACCTCTCCGCTACCGACGCCCAAACTGGGGCGCCGTATAACGTCACTGCCTGCACGGTCGCGGTGTATAATCGGCGAGCGCGACCACTCGCCCCTCCCAGGTTAGGCATAAGCCTAGCCAGGCTATTAGCCACACCAGTGGCTCTGGGAGTAAGGCGAGTGAAATGCTCGCCGAAGCTCCAGTTGCCATCCAGCCAGAGGCCCAGCACCTTCATGCCCCCACGATGACACGGGTGCCCTCCACGTTTATATGGGCCGCGAGTGGTCTCCCCGCAGACTTGTCGTAAATCCCTCCGCGCTTCCTGCTAACATATCGGCCGCGCCGATCGCGGATTTTTCCGACCGCGGGATAGAAGAACACAGCCTGCGTCTTCTGGGGAGCCACCCTAAGGCTCATCTCGCGCATTGTAGCCACCACCGCCCTCACTGCGACGTTCGCCTTTCTTAGGGCCTCATCCCAAGTGTCGCCCTCGACTCCCAGGAAGGTATCGTCGGCGAAACCGTTCAACCAACACCCTGGGAGGAGGGCGATCCGAAGGAGGTAATCATACCCCAGGTTCCACAGAAGCGGGCCAAGTACTGACCCCTGTGGAACCCCCCGCACGACCAACCTGGCCTTTACGACCCCATCACGGTCGGTATATAATAGCCTCCTGTCCCGGAGGCAATCGTAGATCACCGCTATGAGATAAGAAGGGACTCCATGGTACAGGAGCGCCCTCCTTATTATTGGCCACGGCAGGGAGTTAAAGGCGTTAGCAACGTCAAAGCTAACGCCCAACACTACCCTACCGTCCTCCATCGCTGCCTCCAGGAGGGCCCGAATGCGTTCAATCGCATCCACAGTCGATCTGCCCTCCCGGAAGCCAAACTGGGCCTGCGATAGGTCAGGCCCGGTCCGGGACAGGTGCTGGACGATTCGGTCAATGAGGATCCTCTCGAAAAGTTTCCCGATATCGTCCAACAGGCATATCGGCCTGTACGCCGATGGTTGGTCGGCGGGCTTGTCCGGTATTGGGATGAGGACCAGACGAGCTGTCTTCCAGGGCCGGGGAAACCGGCCGTGTTTAAGACACCTGGTAAAGATCTCGCACAGGCGTTCGGCCAGCTCCTCGGTTGTCAGGACCCACGCCTTTCCAGGAACTCCGTCGGGCCCCGGAGCCTTCCCTGACTTGATCCGCTTTTCGGCTTTCCTCAGGTCGTCCATGTCGACCCCGAACTCCTCTTTCCACTCCGCTGTAGGTGGAACGGGACCCCCGAACATTCTCTCTTCTACGTCATCCGGGAAGAGTGTCCCTACAACCTCCTCTAGGAATTCGGGGTCCATGGCCTCCGTCGCCGGGGGCGCCCAGTTTCTCAGCTTATTGAGAACTAGCTTATATGGGCGCCCCCACGGATCATCATCCAGGGTCTCCAGGAGCTCCTGCCATGCGCGGTCCTTGGCCCGTTTAATGGCGTTGGAATAGAGCTGCTTGGTGGCGCAGTACTCTATTCCCGCTGCCTCCAATCGTCGCTGTCGCCGAGTTCTCCTGGCTCTTAGCCAGCGACACCTCGCCTGGACGGAGGAGCGCCTTAGCGTGGCGAGCTCCTCCGTCCACCAATACGCCGCCTTGCGTGGATGGGGCTTGGACCGGGGCATGCTGGCGTCACACGCCGCGTGCATGACATTCCCAATCCAACTGGCTGCCTTATCCACGTCTTCTTCAGCCACTAAAGCGGTGAAGTCGTCGACCCACAGGGAGGCGTGGATGGACGTCCGTAGCATGTCGGCGTCCATCTTCCTGCGGGCCCAACGAGGAAAGCGTTGTTCCGCCTCCCTGCGGCGGGGCTGGACCTCCGGGGGGTGGCCGGGAGGTCCATCTCAATGAATAGGTGGTCCGAGAAGGACTCGATCTCCTCGGCCACCCGCCATCCTCTGACCTTGCGTGCGACGGAGGGGACATGTCAAATCGACGATTGACCCCCCCCCCCCCCGATGTCTTACGCAGGTCTGGACGTTCCCCGTATTTAAAATGATTAGTCCGAGGCCCGCCGCCCAATTCTCTAGTCTCCTGCCCTTGCCATCGGTGACCGGGGAACCCCACAATGCCGACTTGGCATTGAAATCCCCAGCCACTATAGCCTGGCAGGGCAAGAACCTTTCCAAGGAGGCTCTTATATCCTCCAATACCGCCTCAAAAGCGGCCATGTCTAGTCTTGGGGGAATATACACCCCAACGACATATATCTGGCCCCATTTAACCACGACAAACCCGTCGCCTGCCTCGACTCGAGAACAGGCGACGGGTTCGCTAATTTGCCTCCAAGTGACCGCCGCCAGTCTACATCGGCTTACAGCCCACGAGGGACTATTCTGCGGAATTCGGGGTGGCTCGGCAGCCACTCCTAAACTACAGCCTCGCTCCGCCATCGTGTGTAAAAACACGTCCCGCGAGGCGGGGCTGCGATTCAGGTTGGCCTGTAGAAATCTGTGCGAGGGAGGCATTCTTAGTACTCCTCGGAGTCCTCGCTCCTCGCATCATCTCCTGTCCCTTCAGGGGGGACATCTGCAGGCCGCTTTTCCATCTCATCTGGCCCTGGATCGGGCTTTATTGGGGCGGGCGTCGGCAGTGGAGTCATCTGCTCTGTTGCCGCTTGTTCCATGCTGGTCTCCTTTATGAACTGGACATCCTCGCTTCCCCCAACAGCATCGGGTTCGCGGGACGTACCAGGTAACGGATCCGGGGTTGGTAGTGGTGGCGACGGCTGTTGTGTCTGCTGATTCGCACCCTCCTTTTCCCTGATCATCCTTTTTCTTTGAGCCAGAGGTTTTTCCCCTGGCTCTCCGCTAGTATCAGCCGCTGGGGCTGATCTCTTCACCGGTTGTTTATTAACAACCGGGAAGGTTACCTCTTTAATGTTGGTGATCTTAGGGAGTGGACGGGGGGGTTCGGGCTCCTCCTCCACCTCCATCTCCTTATCGCCTTTGCTCATTGTAGACCTCGTTGTGATCGGTCCTGTCGCCATCTTCGGCCTTGCCCTGCTTTTGGCGGAGGCACAGGCTCTGCCGCCTGCACGATGCCCCGCCGGTTTCCCCTTGTCCGCGCAAACAGGGCAGTTAGGGGTCGCTCCGCAGTTCCGCGCCAAGTGGTCCTTGCTACCGCAACGGTAGCACTGTGTGCTACGGTCCACCGCGCTAGCGCATTGCGCGCGCACGTGCCCACCCTCCAGGCATCTAAAGCACTGGAGGGGGCGTTGCTCAAGCGCCTGCACTCTCGCCATAAACCATCCCACTTGCAGCTTATTATCCTTCTGGATAGTATTGTATGCTGCAAGTGGGCATTTGATCCACGCCGTGTTAAGTCCATTGGTTCCACGGCGTATGGGACCCACTTGGACCTGTTCAGGCGTGCACCCTCCTTTTTCCGCCACCGCTGTCGCCAGTTCAGCCTCCTTCACCGAGTCCTCGAGATCGAGGACTCTGAGTTCACCGGTCTTAATTGATCTGGTGACCTTTACTCCTGGGCAACCCTCGAACAATCTGGCGAGTCTGTCCGCCAGGACGTCCGCCAGGGCCGCGTTTCCTTGGCCGGGAACCTCGATAATGAGGGCTCCGGTCTGCGCCCTCTTTGGCTTGAGGCCCACCGTGAACCCAAGCTCGCCCAGGTTTATCTTGGTGCGGGCCTCCCTCAAGAGTTCCTCGTAGTTACCCCCGAGGCTCGTCAGGGTAACCGCCGAACTCCTTGGCAGCTTCCTCTTGCCCACCTTCTTATTAGTCGCGACCGGTTTGTTGGCTGGCTTGGGGGGAGCCCCTTTGCCCGCCTTGTTTCTGCCTGCCGTTGGCTGTGTCCCACCCTTGATCGCCTTCCCCTTCTTGTCCACCGTGGTCCACGCTGTTTGACCAGTAGGGCCGGCGGTTTTACTGGGGGCAGGGTTGCTACCACCCGCCAATTTCTTATTGCCGGGTTGTGTGGTTCCTCCTCTCGCGGTTCCGGCTTTATTGCCGGTATTGCTCCCTTTTGCTATTGCAGCAAATGTGGGTGCCGACGTCGGCCCAGGTTTTGATTTGGGTTTAGGCTTGGCCTTGGCTTTGAGCCCAGGCTTCGCTCCTTTGCCCTTGCCCATATTGCCAGTGGCTTGGTCGCCTTTGTCACCTTTCGCATTGGCCACTTCCCTTGAGGTTGAAGGAGCCTCTCTCGCGGTTGGTGACTTGTTCGTCCCATTTGGTTGTCGATTGACCGGCATCGCAATTCCCAGTCTGGCCGCTAGGTTCGCCTCGAGGATTACGAACATTCCCTCAACTCGAGTTGTGAGGGTACTTAGCAGTCTGTCTTTCTGGGTTGCCTGAGTTGCCTGCGACGGTTGTCCAGGTAAGACGGCCTCCTCCAGCAATGCTTGTTTCCCACCGACCGGTGGTCTATGTACCGACGGCATTCCCTCCGCAGCGATCTCTGAGAGGACTCGCCTCCTGTTGGCCTCTGCGGCCTCCTTGTCCTTCCTCTCCTTTTCGTCCTCGTCCTCTTCAGAAGAGTCAGATATCTCCCTTCTGTTTACCCTTCTCGTTTTTTTAATGGGGGACATGTTGCGTGTTGGAGGTCTCGGAGGGGAGGTGGTGTCCATCGTTTCAACCTCCGCCTGTTCCTCCCTTCTGGCCTTTCTGGGTGACAACGTTTTCTCCACCATATCACGGAGCTTCTTGTTGTCCTTCTTCAGGGCCGTGACCTGGGCACGGAGTTCCTCCATTTCAGCTTCACGGGCCATCTGGTTCTCGTCGCCGTTCATGCGGCCGACAAGGCGCGCGATCGCCGCCACGACTGTAGCGGCAGCATCGTTTAAATGCCCCACGTCGGTTTCCTTCAGCCCCGTCGCCGATGCGCAGACCTTATTCACCTTTCGAACGGCCTCCAGGATTCTTCCGGGCAGGTCGTTGGTCGGTGCCGACTTCAGCTCAAGCAGTAACTGCTTTTCTCGGACCTTCCTTCCAGCAGAGAGGACAGCCGACACCGAGGGGTCCTCCAAATCGCGGAGTCTTTGCTTCTCCTTCTCGACTTCCTCTCTGGCCAACCGGGCTTGCTTTTTATAGTATTCCCCAGTCGTTGGCGGTCTTCCCATTGGGTTCTTCTTGGGAATCCTCGAGGCACGTGTAACCGGTGCCCGTTCGTCCTCCTCTGGACTCTTCACGAACTCCCCGTCCTGGTCCGAGTCCAGTTCCACCGCAGATTCAGCGTCATTCACTGAGCTTGAGGATTCCGCTCCGTGTTTTCCGGCGAGAAAGTCCGCACTTTTCTGCATCAGCTTTTCCTCCTCTTTCCTCTTCCTCAGGAGGGCCGCGGCAGCGCTGTCTCCCTCTCCGTCTCCGATCCTAATGGAGGGGTTCACTCGTAGAGTCCAAGGGAGTTTCACACCCCGAGATGTTCCTTGAGCACTCCTCTCCCTGGCGCTTTTCGGGCCTCCGAGTTTCCTCAGAGGAACTCTGGAAGCGCCAGTCTTCCCTCCCTTATTTGCTGCGATAGTATTTTCGCCGGGCGGGCTCGCAGTGAACCCGCCGGGCAGCCTGTCGTTGGTTAACGACCTGCGGGGAGCCGGGACGCTACTCCCCACCTACCGGCCCCTGGGATCCGACTCCAGGGATTTTACTCCTTTAAGCGACATTATCCATAAGTTTTTAGGTGGTTTATTTTCGGGGTGTCCTTCCCCTAGGCTGGTTGTCTACCACGACTAACGAGCCCAGCCTGCCCGAGCTCAGGAATCCCCGGGCTCGCCACACCCGTGTCGAAGACGTCCGGAGGCCGCCCCCAACCCCTGAGGCGCCGCCCGCGGTCGGCCCCAGCGCGAGAGAGCCCCCGCCACCCCTCACGAACGACGAGGGGACCGGCCGAGCGAACTCGATCCCAGCCCCCCGCCGCCCGCAGGAGAAAGCGACAGACGCCCCCGGCCGAGCGCCGACCAACGGGCAATCCTACTCGCTGCCGGCCCTTACGTCCGGCACCTAGACCCACCGGCCCCGACCTCGGAAGATGTCCGAGCGGCTCGACGGGTCTCCCACCCAGGTCGCCCCGACCCCGACCTCGAAGTACGTTCGAGCGGCCCGGGACGACCCTCCGTGTTGGAGACACCGTGAGACCACGTCCCTGGTGTGCAAGCCTCCAACACGAGCCTCTCCTCCGGTTGACTCAGCGTACTGGGTCAGCCCGAAAGAGGGTTACCCCCTCTCCCCCCGCCGGAGCACCGGCGTGCAATGGGGATAGTGAGAGGGGGGTCTTCCCGTCCCTCGGCGAGTCGGCATTCCTGCCCACCTCGGGAACGGGGAGAACGATAACCCTCCCCAAGCCCCAGATCCCTAGAGATTACCCTCACCCCGCCGGAGCACCGGCGTGCAATGGGTGAGGGCTCCCTCTCCCCCCGAAGGAGCTCCCCATATCCCCGGGCGCGCAGGCCGATACCGGACCGGACCATTGCCCGCTCTCCGGCATCCGCCACGCGACAAGGGACAGGGCATGGGAGTCCTTCCCCGTGGTTTTTTATCGAGGTTTTCCTTCCTCTAGGCCGGCGGGAGGAGTAGAAACTCCCCCCTAACGGTCCCAGCCGACCGGGCAATTTCACTCGGGGCCGCCAACCCCTACCGGCTGTTGGAACTGGGTGGCCGAGGCCAACACCAGACTCCTAAGCGAGGCAGCTGGACCCCCGGTTTTCTGTTAGGGTTTTCCTTTCCTTAGGACGATTGGGAGAGCCTCCCCGGCTCTTCCTCACGGCATCGTCCAGTCCGGGCCACTTATTATAGAGGGCGCCTCCCTCGCGAGTCCCCGGAGGGACTCCCCGGTCCACGACAGACCCGTAAGACTGCCATGGATTACGGTACTGGTATGCTCGGGCACTCCGGGCTCGCAAAACCCGTAGTGGGGGGCTTCCCCGGGCCCCTAAGGGGTCCGGAAGGACTCCTCCCACCCCCTGGAGGGGCCATAATCATACCTATGTTGGGTTTCGGTGAAATTAGCCGAAACTTTGGAAATAAATAGTTTATGTGATGCTGATCAAAAGTCACAAGGGCAATATTCATAAAAATCAACCGTTTAGATGCTATCTTTGTTTAAAAGTCAAAATAAGATGTTATTTTAATACTATTGTGGGATAGTGGATTTTGGTGAAATTGGCTGAAACTTTGGAAATAGATAATTTATGTGATGCTGATCAAAAATCATCATTAGCATGATCCCCAAAAATCAACCTTTTGGTCTCCATGAGCCGTTGCCCTCAATAATTATAGTATAACAGCAACAACATCACCAGGCCTATTGTGCAACAAAAAGTACTTAAGTAAGCGCGCGTGCGCGCGTGTGTGTGAATAAATATATTTTTATTTACATTGTATTATAGATCAGACATCCAAACACAGACACACAACACACACACACACACACACACACACACACACATGCGTGTGCACATATATGCACACGCGCACACACACGCTTACTGAAGTATTTTTAGTTGCACAACAGACCTGGTGATGTTGGTGTTATACTATAGTTATTAAAAGCAACGGCTCATGGAGGCCGAAAGGTTGATTTTTGGGGATCATGCTTATGATAACTTTTGATCAGCATCACATAAATTATTTATTTCCAAAGTTTCAGCCAATTTCACCGAAATCCACTATCCCACAATAGTGTTACGCTGCGCTCCGCAATCTCGAAGTCACTCGCGTTCGCGCCGCGCGAACCGGACTTGTGTAGTAAAAGAGGGTGAACATTTTATTAGGAAAGGAACTCAGGTTTATTAAGAATTCTATACAAGCGTTTCAGGTGGAGAACACGTCCGAACGATCGGAGTCTCCCCGTAGATCTGACAGTCGTTGTTATTCAAAACCGATCAATACATCCCGTCGTTAGGGATCGCGATTCGGCTTGAAGCTACTCGTAAGCGAAGTTCAGGCTTCTCGTGAGCAAAGTTCAGCGCGCAACGGGTGTCTCAGCACGGGCGCAACACTGCCCCCTTCTTCCTAGATTGTCGTCCCGACAATCTTCAGAAGGGCAGCGCCCCGACTACACGACTTCCCGGGCACCAGGCTGTTCTACCCCGGGCTGCTGCCACGAGTCACCGAACTGCCCTCTCCTGGTTCCTCGCTCTAAGACACCTCTTTACTCGAGGTAGGCTTCCCTTCTTTTGGCTTCCCGGGAAAGAGCTGGTCAGACTCCTCCCCACCGACTCCAGGGCGAACCATCCTCTTCTGCGGGAACAGCCCCCGACGTTGCCGCTCTTCCTCGAAATCTTCGGACAAGGGGGGGGGGGGGGGAACTGTTGTGGACCCAACGTCTTAAAGACTCCCCAAGTTCCTGTCTCGGCATTTGCCCTACGTCCCACGGAAAAACTACAACTCAAAAGAACCGTGGGCGAGACAGTCTTCTTAACAATTTTTCTTCCAAAGAAGTCTTGGCCGATGTTCCGCCGCGGTGGCTCGGGACGAGATCCAAGCTTTCTCACAAATCGCAGACTTCCTCTAGAGAAAAATAAAATACAACACGCAGTAAATTTTAAACAAAACAACCTTTCAAATTAATAAAGCCAACACTTCATTAAAGAAACTTTTTATTTACAAGCGTCTTTGTAGACGCTTGTAAATCTTACATCAATTTAATTATTATTTTTCTGTTTATTTCTCCTTTTTTGGGGCTCCGATCTACACTAACCTCTTCTTATCTATTCTTTTCTCTCGAAGTAAAGAGCTAACCTTGCAGCCGCCCGCTACGAGGGAGCGGCCACGGAGCGAGGAGGAGCGGACGCGCGTGCGCGCGAAGCAGAAGTTCAAATGTAGGGGCGGTCTGGCGCGCTGCTCATTAGGGTTCGTAGGCTGCGCCTTCGCATGACGTAGTAGAAAATTAGATAACCAGAAGTCAGGAACCGAGGGCAAATAATTCCTTGCCGTTAAAGAGGTGGCTCAGGCGGAACTTAGTAGAAGCTGAGCCACGCGTAATCTTCAAGTCATTCGGACGCGATACGGCTCCGCGACACGTGGTACATCATCCGGGTGAGTCCGCGGCGAAGTACGAGTCGGCGTAAGAAAACGGCGAAATGGTAAGTCCGCTGCGAGGTGAAATAAGTTCGACTCGATTGTCGGGACCTGGTACGCGGCGCCCACGGGTCGGCGCCAAGGTGTGACGCAGCGGTAACGAACGCCGAAACGGAGAGTCCGCCACGAGGCGAAGCGAGTCAGGGACGGTACCGGAGACCTGGTACGCCGCGCCCATAGGTCGGCGTCGACGCGCGCGGACGCGCAAGGAAACGGGCGACGGAGACATCTTCTCCGGGGAGAAGCGCGAAATTCGCGACGCGCGAGACCTGGGGGACGGAGCGAGGGGGTCGGCGTCGAGGCCCATGCGAGGAAACGCGAAAACAGCGTGCCAGCGTCATCCCCGAGACGTGTCGACGGAATCAACGAAGTTGACACGTGGTAGACGCAAATATCGGGTCGGCGTCAAACTCCGAAGGCGAGCGAGCAAGTTAAGACCAGGGGCATCTTCTCCGGGAACGCGGTACCGGAGGACGTCTACCAGGTTAGGAATATCGCGGATATAGGGTCGGCGTCAACGGCCAAGACCTCCGATGTCACCCGGACATCTTCTCCTGGGAAAACCCACGGGAGCGTGATCGGGGACCTCCGTGTAGGGCTGCGCACAGGTGGACGTCGAGGTGGGACCGATTCGGCGAAAAGTGGAAACCTGGTGCAGCGGCACCGGGAGAGAGGCTCTTCGAGAGTGTACTGGCGGCGAAAGTTTCAGCCAGAGCCTTCTAGAACGTTTGCACTAGGGGATCGCATGTGATCCACTACGCCGTACGCGAACGTTCTCGAAGGAGAAAGCGCGGAGTGGGAGTGTCGCGCGAAGGTGGGGAGCCGGAGCGAGCGCCACAGCTCGAGGCAGTCTATCGGGGATCGTCGAAGCGGCAACACGCTGCGTGCGCGAGTAGAGATTTCGGGACTTAGAATATTCTCGAACGTCCATCGGGACTTAGAATATTCTCGACACGCGAACATTCTCGAAGTGCCGCCGTCATCCATAACAACCGGTAACGCCCGCGAAACGCGTTAAGAGCTCACTCGTAACAGGAAGTGAGAGGTACTTAGTTACCAATTAACAACGAATTAGTCAACGTTCTCGAACCGTCGGTACTTAGAAAATTCTAGCATCGCGAGCTGTCAATCCTCACGATACGAAAGAGAGGATTACGGGCGGCCGTTCGTAACGAGTGACAACTGTAAACAACATCTGTGCATAATTAAATGAATAAATGTTTCATTTATTATAAATGATTATCAACAATTATTTCGAAATACTTACCCTATACTTACTTAATACGTCGTCGTTGATCCATCGAAGTCCATCGTCGGTGAACCTGGTCTGCGGCGAAGCTGGTATCCCGGTGCAGCAGTGGTGCTCATCCATCGTTGACGGGAACCTGAAAATAAGATAGATTAGTTACTCGAAGACTTGATTGATACTTACCATATCCTTCTCGGTGAGTTCAAGGTGAAACCGAGTGGCGACCGTGAAAAGGCAGATATTTTGCGCATCCCGAGCTTATAACTGACCGCGTCCGGTTACAACCTATCCGAATAAACAACCTTTCTTTTGTGTCTGGGAGATTTCTGAATGTAGTACACCACGTCACTAAGTGTCTTTATTATACAAAAGGGTCCCTCCCAATTTCTTTGCAATTTCGGGGCTTTTCCTTTCGTCCTACGAGGATTGTAGAACCAGACTTTCTGCCCCTCTTGAAAAAGAATTCGCCTGGCCCCTCGATCATACCAGGTCTTAACCCGAAAAGACTTGATATTCATGCCCTTGATATTCGTGCCCTAACACCAGAATGATTTTCCACAAGTTTCTCCTTTAGGTTTCCAATAAATTTCCCGACCGACTGCTCCTCCTCCCCACGAAGCTTTGGAGGACTTCCCTGCAACAGATCTAAAGGTAATTTAAGATCTCGAGCAAAACATAATTCAGCAGGAGTTACACCAGTGGTCTCGTGTTTTGAAGATCTATAAGCTAACAAGAACATGGGAACCCAACGATCCCAATCTCTTTGATTCTCAGAAATGTACTTCGCCAAATAGTTAATAATGGTTTGATGCTGACGCTCGACCTGCCCATCCGACTGAGAATGCACGGCAGTAGTCCTTGTTTTTCTGATACCAAGAAGATCCATCAACTCCGCAAAAAGTTTTGATTTGAAATTCCTTCCTTGGTCCGTATGAACTTCTAAGGGGACTCTATATCTGGAGACAAACTGATTAGTAAAGACTTCTGCTACTGTTCTAGCTCTTATGTTCTTCAATGGGAATGCTTCCACCCATTTAGAGAAACAATCTACAACGACAAGGAGATATTTATTTCCGGATGTAGTTGTTGGAAGGGGGCCAAGAATATCCATTTGGATTCTCTCAAATGATGCCTCAATATTGTAAATCTGTAAAGGGGATTTTCATTTTCCGGAGGGGCCCTTTCTGGAAGTGCAAACCTTACAAGATTTGCACCAATCCTCCACATCTTGTTTGCAAGTTGCCCAAGAAAAATCCTTCCGGATTTCCTCCAATATTGATTCCGTTTTATTGATTCCGAAATGTCCTCCCGAAGGAGAATCGTGGGCCTCCTTCAAAATCTCCTTGACTCGAACTCGAGGGACAACAAGCTGAAAAAAACGAATGAGTTCCGATTGCGCACATTACAAATCGGACACGACAATATTTCCCGATCGGACACGGTGTCGATCGGACACGGTGTCGATTCGTGGCTGCACGCGCAGCGAAATAGAAGTTGTGACTTTCGTTAAAGCAGAGCACACACACGTGTGTGTGCCCTGCTTTAAGCAGATATTTTGTAAATACAAATAACTGTGTAAAGCGCGTCACTAACCTATATAGGTTAGTGGCGCGCTTTACTTTATTCAAATAATTTTATAACATGTTAAATAATTTTTGCGAATTCTGACAGCTATGACATAACAGGGACACTTCTATTTCGCTGCGCGTGCGGCCACGGAGCATGTGTCCGATCGACACCGTGTCCGATCGACATCATGTGCAATCGACACCGTGTCCGATCGACACCGTGTGCAATCGACACCTGTGACGTCCTGGTGATGCGAGTTGCTCGATCCGGCAAACGTCCTTCGTTGATGGGTTCTTCTGCGGTTAAGGAGGTAAAACCCCAGGTTAATTAGCTGTCCTCGGCAATGTGGATTGTGGCTCCTCTCAGGATTTGTTCAGGATATTGGGTATTCAATAATCCTCTGAATTCAAGCGTATAGCTTCCTTAGCTTTTATTACAAGACCTTTAATACAAGTGCTTTTGGAAGGGCGGAACAAGTATAAGATACGTTCTAGCTTTCCTGGTTCGCTCCACTCTCCGATTCGGAGGTGAAAGGTTTGTGCTTTTATACATTTTTGAAAACGATGGTAGGGGTAGACCGCGCCTTGTTACAATGAGTCATAGGGCGGTGTCTCCGGATTCCTTGCCTTTTATGGTATGACTACGTTCTAACTTTCTCTCCTTATATGGTCATGCGGCTCGCTTTGCCTCGACATGCCCATATATGGTTCTACTCTATGCGCGGCTAGATTCCACTCAAGTGAGTCACTTGGTGACCTTCAATTCTATTTCTATTCTCTATTCTAATAACAATTTCGTAACGAGAGCGATACTTCTCTTTATTATATTGTTGGCGAATGTCTGTCGCCGGGCGTAACTTCGGTTCGCCAATTAGCGGAAGATGCCGGGTCGACCCCGACAGGGATCGGGAGTGCGGAAATGAGCGGACACTTTGTTTCGTGGAGGAGTGCACAATGTATTTAATAGTCTGTATGTACAAGAGATAAAATTACGGTGAACGCACTCGTACAGAAGTTACGGTGAACGAACTCGTACAGGTGAGCGCGGTACTTTACGCGCACGTGATTCGGTGATGCTTGGCGCGCTGATCACGTGACGCGTGTATGTTAGCTGGTCGCGGTAGCGAGGGCAATTAGTGAGCGCAATTGGAGCTGGCACTAATGAACGCACTTGGGCGTTATGCAGAAGGCGCACTTGTGTTCGCAGAGCAAGACGCGAGAAAGTTCGATAGTCGCGGTAGCGATAACGAGTGAGCGTACAATGGCGCGACACGTATAAACGCGCACTGAAACGCGGATGTTCTCTGTTCGCGGTGACGAAGGAGAATTGCAGGACGCACTAACGGCGCGATTTAGCAGGGCTCTGTCAGAGCAACAAGACTCGTGTGCACGACAGTGTATATGCAACCGCGTAACGGAGTAACTTGCGAACGGATGCACGACGGCAATTGGGCTACCTCGTGAACCGGAGTATTATTCTGCGCTACTGATGGGACCGGAGCTCTCGCGGGCCCGTTTCGGGAGCTTTCGGTTGCGCGACACATGTCGACCAATCCGCGATTGGCAGGATCACGCGATCCTGGCATGTCCGGATCGATAGCGCGACGCGAGAGCCTGCGCGGTCAGGGGTGACGAGGGGTGCGGCGCGAAATCGCAACGTTCAGGGGGCGGCTCAGGGATGGCGTTAGCGGTATCGATCGGTGATCGATCGCGACGGATTGACAATCCTGAACAATACAATTTTATCATAAGACAGTATAAGAAAACAGTACAAGAACCTTTTAATAATTTTATTCTGAAATATGCAAATATATGTTAAATTATTATCGTATTCACCTTAGACATACTTTACATAGAGTAAAATAATTCTTAATTATACAATTAAGATCATTATTAGTATGTCTAAAGCATGAAAAGTACTGCTCTCTTCGTCTGAGACGGTTATATGATAGATGAAGGAGAGATAGGAGCTAGAGAGAGAGAGAGAGCGCGAGAGAGAGAGTAGATAGAGAAACAACACTACCTCCCGCAGCCCCTCGAATCAAGACTCTCTCTAGCTCTCGCTCTCGCCTCTCTATAGCGAAGTCTCTCTCTCTCTCTCTCTCTCTCTCTCTTAGCCCTCTCTCTCTCTCTCTCCTCTCTATCTATCTCTCCTCTCTCTGTCCTATGATATTCATATCTCGCTCAGATTCGCGTTTCTACACAACGCACGGTGCAATTTATCTTTCTCAGGTACATGAGTGACGCTTCGGCGCTTGACGCTCGATAATAATATTAATTTTAGTAAATATTTATATATATAATTGTTTATAGTAATGATAATAAAAGTGCTGTTAGCAGCAATAATAATGATTCTAATATTATGTTAATAATATTCAGTCAAGTTAAATTGTTTGCATAATAAGATTTTTGTTATTTCTATATCTCGTAAACCATCAAGATTTCGAGAGTGGTGTATAGGAAAGTTATTGCAGGGCTTTCACTGGACTATAATTGTCGTGTGCTTCTATACCATGCAGTCGCTCGGCGAAGTAGTCGGCTGCTTCATTGTAGCTGTCCTCACAGGTGACGAATTGAGCATCTTGGAAGTAGGCGTGCGAGGTTTTGAATTTGTCGTCAGCGAAAAAGTGGATCCGTCCATCCAACTCTTGGCACTGGTGAAAGGTTTCTTTCAGCGAGGAGAGACGTTGTCGCATTACAGCGACGGTCATTTTTGCTTGTCCTAATTTTTTGAAATTAGGCAGCGCACGGAACACTGAGTTCATTAACTGAGTCTGACGTGCAAGAAGCCCCTCCACAGCCGAATTGCTGGTCGGCATCCTGACGATTTCTCTTAGAACTCGTTCGGAGTAGACGATAGCGAGATGATCCTGATGTCGATCCGGCTCGAAGGACCAATATGTTCCGGCTCCACAAAGTCGGCACGCGGCTAGTACAGCCTTTAGGATAAGGACTCGACAATCAGGCGGGACTGGCACTCGGACGAATTCACTCAAAGTTGATTATCAAAACGTTTAATATCTCTCGTCAGTTTCCGTTACAAAAGTACAGCGGTAAATTTGCCCACGACCGTCTCGACCGAAAGCTGGAGGACGAATCATCCCGCCGTTAGTCGCTCGAAGCGACCGAATACATCTTTGACCGTTACCGTGGTCCAAAAAGGGCGAAGCACGGTGCCTCTTTTGTCTTTCGATTAAACATAAACACTACTGGTGACGATGACGTGTTCATTTAAGCCAAGCGTGTTGTTTCGAGAGCGTTTGCGATGATCTGCGAAAAGCGAATTGCGGCGATGTTTCCGCCGAGCGTTTCGTGCGGGATAAATTCGATGCCGGAACACTAATGATGAATATCAGTTATTTTTACGTATTAATTTTATTTTTATGTGCATATTAATATTATAAAAGTATATTTATACAAGAAGATAAGATTAATATGTTTTACTTTTTTAGATACTACAGTTTTAACTGTGGAATTTGAGGAATTCGATGAACGTATATTTCAGAATGAAGATTCTGTACTTTAACGTCAACCATTGCAAGATATTACAGAACCCTCAGTGTCACAAAGTAAGTGTTTGCATAAAATATAAAAAAATTGAAATTTTATACAAACATTTCGTGCGATTGAATGAAAAAGGATTTTCAGTGTCCCACACGCAATATATGTTTGTACCAAATTAAAATTTCTTTAAATATAGAAATTAAAAATTTTATCTACAAATATGTATTGTATATCTCAGATTTATCTTTATATTTTAATTGATATACCGGAAGAACTACCACCGCAAAACTCATTCAATAAGAAATCAAATTAAAAAAATAAAAAAGAATCAGGCATGAAACGTAAGTATAGCATAATTGTCAACAAGTTTGAAGTAGAAGTTGTTACACATGCACTCAGGCACGTGGCCACGTGTGCGTGCGTGCGTGCGTTCGTGTGTGTATGTGTGTGTGTATGTGTGTCAGTGTGTGTGTAAAATAATCATAAATGTTTGCAGATAATGTCACACGGTTAGATTCACACTATTCTGAAGCTCGAAAAGAATTTACAGACATCGCAAATAAATTGCTTCGCTTATTTTCATCACAGCTTCAGCTAATGTCTGTCAATTACAAATTAAAATTAAATTACATAACATTGAAATTAATTTATATAACATTAAATTATTAATAATTAATTAACATGGATACTAACATGCAGATGCAATGCACGTTAGTATCCATGTTAATTAATTATTAATAATTTCATGTTATATAAATGAATTTCAATGTTATGTAATTTAATTTTAATTTGTAATTGACGGACATTAGCTGAAGCTGTGATGAAAATAAGCGAAGCAATTAACACAATGGCTGAGAATGGAGAACGACAAACGCATTTACTGGAGATTGTTCTGGAGAGGTTAAATTAAACACATTAAGATACTTTTACATTAAGATACGTTTAATAATTATGTTATAAGAAAGTATTTATGTATGTGCAATAATAATAATGTAGATACATTAAATAATAATATTTCTTAATCCAATATTATATTTAATATGGCGGTTGGCCAATATCAAGGCGAGCCGATGATGTTGGTTGGAGATTTTTGGTGGCCCTGAAAAGGGCCGATTGTTATGTGGCCCTAACAAGGGCCGTTTGATCGCGTCCTATCGCTGGAGTCGCTCGCTCCAGATGAGACACGGCCTAGTGTGTGTCCTATGGAGTGGTTGTTGTTCTCCCCACGGGCCGGCTCGCTTCCACGCCGGCGGTGTCCCGGGTGGCGTGAGTGACTCCGGCTGGTCGGAGTCAGACTCCTCGGTCTGCGTTGCCCGTGTACCGCTGGGACTGGGGAGGTATGCCTGCGTCCCCTTGTCGGCGGTTGAGGCCTCCCAGTCACTGTCCGTCTGGACATCGGTACCGCTCGTCAGAGGCTGTATCTGCAGCCCGCGGTGGACACGTGACGGCGGCAAGGTTTGGGTGCCCCGGTGGTGTTGGTCCCCTGGAGATCGAGGCAGCGGCGACAGTAGTGGCGGCACTGTAAGCCTCGGCGAGGTGTAGCGGCGGAGGCGTATATCCCACGTAGTGAGCAGGTCTCTCGGAGGTCTAGTGAGCGGCCACGGCGGTGATTCGAGCCGTATGAGTTTCCACGCGGCAGGGGAATCCTGCGACTGCACAGGTCGATGAGGCGGCAGCGATGAGCGTGAAGTAGGCGGCTTCGTACGGCTATGCTTCCGTAACGTTATGAGGATTGTTCTTCTCGTAGCTGTATGTGTAATGCCAGCTGTGCGAAGATAGTCGAAAATGCTATTGCTGCCAGCCCTCTTATACCCTGCTTGCCGAATTTTGCTTACGAGAAAGGGCAGCCGCCTAGCGGAGCGGATTCGTTGTTATCTCGCTGACACGCTGATAGCACGTGTGCGGCTGTTCGCCGTGCCGCCGGTGCTCTTGCCTGGCGGGGAGTGTAGAACGGGCTGCCGTTCGGCGGGCGCATGTAGAACGGGTTGCCGTTCGGCAGGCGCGTGCGTGTTGTGGCGGTTGCGCCACCGGACTCGGGGCGTTCGCAGCCGCCACATTTAATAATAACACAGGCACACGAAAAAAAAAAGGTCTTGTCCACCAGACGAGACAAACATTTCTATACGTTTTTGGGGTCGCTGAATCCGAATCCGGGGTCGGTTTGACTCGGTCAGATCGCATTTTATTCCTAACCTCAAAAAAGTGATGAAAGTTGAAACATTCATTGAAATGCCCAGAAAGGAAAGCGATTATATGTTTTCAGGGTCGCTGAGTCCAATTTCGGGGTTAGTTTGACTCGGCCAGGCCGCATTACATTCCTAACCTCAAAAAAGTGATTTAAAAAACCGAAAACTGTTCCCGATATAGATTTTTTATATTCAGCGTTGGGTACATATAACTTGTTAGTCATTTTTTGAGCATAACCATCAGTCTGCAGCATAAAATCCTGCTGCCTTGACAGATACTGTAACGATGACAACTGCCCCGAAAGGGGATGTGTAGAATGATTCGTTCTCAGGTTTGTTGAGGTAACAATGCCAGCGAAGGCGCGCTGCCTTGCAGGTGGGCGTGAAGGTGTGAGGATGAAGCCGTAGTGTGTCCAACGACGAGTTGACATAGTCCTCGTCGGAAAGCTCTCATACTTAGGCCTTGGGAGGTATGAGAGTTATCACCCCTGGGACGGTGGACTTACCTGCGGTCGGACCAGGATCCCTCACCCGCGGGTTTTTCTTAACACACATGGCACCTTCAAACTAAAAATTTTTTGTTACATATGTAGCAAAAAGCATCAGTGTCCTTGTTGCATGTATATGTTTCGACGGAGAAACTAAAAATTTTTTGTGGTCCGACCGCAGGTAAGTCCACCGTCCCAGGCGTGATAACTCTCATACCTCCCAAGGCCTAAGTATGAGAGCTTTCCGACATTGACGAGGATTATGTCAACTCGTCGTCGGACACACTACGGCTTCATTCTCACACCTTCACGCCCACCTGCAAGGCAGCGCGCCTTCGCTAGCATCGTTACCTCAACAAACCTGCGAACGAATCATTCTACACATCCCCTTTCGGGACAGTTGTCATCGTTACAGTATCTGTCAAGGCAGCAGGATTTTATACTGCAGACTGATGGTTATGCTCAAAAAATGACTAACAAGTTCTATGTACCCAACGCTGAATACAAAAAATTTATATCGGGAACAGTTTTCGGTTTTTTAAATCACTTTTTTGAGGTTAGGAATGTAATGCGGCCTGGCCAAGTCAAACTAACCCCGAATTTGGACTCAGCGACCCTGAAAACATATAATCGCTTTCCTTTCTGGGCATTTCAATGAATGTTTCAACTTTCATCACTTTTTTGAGGTTAGGAATAAAATGCGATCTGACCGAGTCAAACCGACCCCGGATTCGGATTCAGCGACCCCAAAAACGTATAGAAATGTTTGTCTCGTCTGGTGGACAAGACCTTTTTTTTTTTTCGTGTGCCTGTGTAATATTTCTTAATCCGCACTACTATAATACTACTAATTCTTATTTGATTTCTCGTCTTATTCATATCTTATCCAGGATAATAAAACCGATTAAATAAAATTTTATGCCTCTACTTAACAACGTTGACAATGTTAAAATATAAGATTATTTTGCCAATTTATTTTAGAGATATATCCTCCATACACACGCTCATACATATATAACCGAATGTGATTTATTATCTTACGTACTCATCCGCACTACGATAATTAGGAAACCATTCCAGCATTAATTGATTTTGAATACGTTGTGCTACCGCGCGAGGTCCTCTCCGAAGTTCTGCTTGTATTTCTGCATTGTTCAAGTGGTATGTGCAGGTGCAAGTTCATGTGCATTTTCAATTTCTACATCAATAGGTAATCTGTAATGCAAGCGCATATTATGTAAAATAGCACATGCATTGACAATTTGTCCATCGAAATTTGGTGCATACATGAGAACACGCTGGGACGATAGACATCTCCATATTGCCTTTAATACACCGAAAAACCTTTCGACAATGTTGCGTGCTTTACATAATTTTAAAGTATATTGATACTGTCTACTCCATTCGGGATAATGCGCCAATGGGATAATCAGCCAAGGCTCTAATGGATATCCAGCGTCACCTAAAAATACATAAACATTATAACTTATATAATACATAAACATATCAAAAAATATATATAAACTGTAGGGCTTAAATTATTTTTACCAATTAAATATGTTCTTCTCTCACCACGGTTATAATGAATTTCCATTGCGCGCTTAATAGCTGAAGTATTCCATATGTATGCATCATTCCGTGCTCCTGGATATCTTGCATTTATATTTAAAACTTTTAAATCTGGATCTACTATCTATAAAAAATATTCATAATCACACGTATGCACACACGGGGAGAAAAAAAGAGAGAGAGAGTTAAAAATCAATATAAATTATAAAACAAAAGTAATATAAATCTTATGAATTATACTTACTGCTTGGACATTCAAGGAACGGTTACCATGATGGTTGATATACGCTTCTTCGTGAATATGAGGTGCTATAATGTTTACGTCTGTGCAATCTATTGCTCCAATACAACCAGGAAACGGTTGTGGAGCATGTAAAAATTTATTTCTTGCTGCAGTTCTTTCTTGCACTGTCATTGGAAATAGGATCCATCGTCGCAATAGATATACATTCATGAAATGGGTTACTCTGCGTATACAACGACTAGTAGAAGGTTGACTTATAACAAGTTCACACTGATTGCCAACTGGCCTTTGATAACTGCCATTAGCATAAAAATTGATTGCTGTCAACACTTGAATCTCCGCACTCAAACCATTTATGCGTATTCTCATCAAGTCATTCCTTAATACATCCGCAATATGCATCACTATTTCTTGAGAAACTCTGAATTTTGAAAGAAATTCATTGTGTGGTAACTCGAATGGATTCTGAGCATCTCGCAAAATTCTTCTCTCAATTCGTCGTTCAACCCTCCTTACCCTTTCTTGGAGAATAAATAAATCCCACAGCAAATATGCTTCAGCCATCTAACTAGATAATAAAAACAAGAAAAAATAAAAACTAAAATACATAAAGAAATAATTAACAGTACGATTCAATTAATTTTATATAAAAATTAAAATCTGAACTCAACATAAAAAAATTATGACAGTCGACGTTTTGGTAAAATTAATTTACAAGACAATTACATTAATGTAATTGTCTTGTAAATATACTTTTCACAATTATAAAGTTGTAACAATGCGCCCCGCAATACGCATTGTTCCGGCCGAACAACCAGCCGCGACTGCCCGGCCGACCATCCGCCGAGCGAAAAACGGGCACGGCGTGCCCACTTTTTAAACATACGCAATTAGGAAGTCCACGAACGGACTTACCGCGGCAAACGTCGCGGAGCACCGACGACAACCGAGATCCGCCGAACGCAATCGCGGCGTCGGGACGCCGTAATATCCGACCGCTCCGCCGCACCATCCCGGCGCTCGCGATTGCCGACGCCGTTACCCCCGCCACGCCGTAACGCCATCGCGACTGGTATATAAAGAAGCGTTTGCCAACGCTAAAACGATTCTGCGACCGACCAGATCACCGATCCGACCGATCCTGAACTCCCGCATCCGCTAGTCAAACGAGGGTAGAGAGTTACTCTGCCTTTCCCGAGTGTGTCTCGGCAAACGACCAGCTTCCTCGTCCTCGAGATTATCCGGACGGGGGTAGAGTGCTTCTCTGTCTTTAACGAGCGTTTCTCGCCGGATACTTCCTTCGACACGCGACGCCTGCCACAGGGAGTAGAGTATTTACTCTGCCTCCACCGAGCGCTCCTCAGTGGACGGTGGGTAATCCTCCTGCCTATCCCGCGGCATCCGCGCGCCTCCTTGCCGAACACCGCCTTCGCCCCGCGGCGCCTACGGGAGTAGTCTTTACTCTGCCTCCACCGAGCGCTTCTCGGTGGACCGCCCGCGCTTGGGTAATCCTTCCGCCTTTCCCGCGGAATCCGCGCGATTCGCCGCCGCCGCGCGCCATTTGTACGCGCTCCGATTCGAGGTACTGGCTCCACCCGGACCGATACGCTGTCACACGAATCGTCCCGCAAGATTTGTGATCACGTTCTCGCGCCGCGCCGACTCATTCCTCGCGACGCCGTCCACCGCGAACATTGTACACCGCGAACCGTTATCACGTTGCGCGTCTCGAAGAGACAGTGTACCTCGCGAGCATTTATTACTCCGCGCACATCACCTCGACAGTTGTATACCGCGAGCACTTCATGTACCTGCGCATGCCTCGCGACTCGATTCCTCGTGAGCACTTGTGATATTAGAATAAACGTTCTGTTTTGTTATCCTAACGATACGCTTTATTTTGCCGGCTCACACCTCGCATCTGTTCCTCCGCGCCTCCTTCGAACCCAGCCACGCCGCGAGCTAGATCCGCGTATCGAAGACAGGTTGTTTCAAAGTACACTTTATAATTGTGAAAAGTATGTCGAAGAATTACCGTTTTTCGATTTTACGGTGTAACGTTGAAACAACCTAGCTTCCGAAGCGCGGATTCGCTCGCGGCTGGTCAGGGTTCGGAGTAGGCGCGGAGGAAAGGCACAAGACTCGTCTCTTTCGGTTTAATTAACAGTGATTTATTTTACGAATGTACAAGCGTCGTAAAATTTCGGCGGAGATATGCCCCGAGAATCTAGTGACGTCGCGGGCTATTTACGACGGGATGATATATACAATAGCGTTCGCGCGTTATACAATGGTTGCGTGTGCGAGGAATACGGTGATCGGTTTGTCGCGGGCGGCGCGAGGTAATAGGTGGTACGTACGGGACGGAGCCGGTACTTTCGGCGATATCGCGGGCCGAATCGCGTGACAATGAGTATCGGTACGGGCGGAGCCGGCTTCCCCGGCGTCGCGGATCGGAGCGCGGGAAAATGGTGCGAAGCGCGGATGCGGCGTGAAGCGTGGACGAGACCGCGGTAATTCAGCGCGGCGGGCGGCAGGATCGGTCTGGCGCGAGCTCGTCCACCGAGAAGCGCTCGATGGAGGCCACGAGCGGTCAGATCGAGGAAAACGGCGCGAGTCCGGCCACCGAGGAGTGCTCGGTGGAGGCGGAGTATGGTGGCTCTACCCCCGATGGCAGGCTGCAAGCGTCGAGAGACGGGGCGGTATCCGGCGAGAAGCGCTCGGTGGAGGCAGAGAGGCACTCTGCCCCCGTTCGGATAGCCTTGTGGATGAAGCTGGTCGTCCGCCGAGACACACTCGGCGAAGACAGAGAATGCCAGAGGCGCTCTACCTTCTTTCGGACTGGCTTGGTGCGGGAACTCAGGATCGGTGCGGTCGGTGAGACGGATGATCAGGAATCGCAAAATAGCGTTAGCGACGCTCGTTTATATACGCGTCGCGACGGTGTTACGGAGTGGCGGGGGTAGCGACGGCCGTCGCGAGCGCCGGGACGGTGCGGTGGAACGACGGTGATTACGGCGTCCCGACGCTGCGATCGCGTTCGGCGGTCTTCGGTCGCCTTCGGCCTCGCTCGGCGCGTCGAGACGGTCGCCGCGGTAAGTCCGTTCGCGGACTTCCTATCGAATACATGCTAGCGTTCAAAAAATACGGTGGGCACACCGTGCCCGTTCTTCACCCTGCGGGTGGTCGGCTGGGTGGTTTCGGCAGGACGTTCATGCCGGAACGATGCAGTTTTAGGGGGTGCATTGTTACAACGTACATTATTTTTACGTTATTTCTTAGACTGCCTTTCGATATTCACTGCCAGAACAGAAAATTTATAGTGTACGTGACGTTGAAACCGACGTCAACAACCAAGTCGGTCTCATCGGCGTCATCTGCGCAAGGTATGGAGGTGAGGCAGCAGAGCGGTGGCGCGGAACCTACCAAGACGAAGGCGCAGAGGAAATTGGTGTCGAAGGAGGTACGTAGCTCTACTCCTATACCGGAGCACGGTAACGAGCAGTCGGAGAGTTCGTCAGAGGAGGTGAGCGAGGCGGATTCCACGATGCCGTATATTGAGGAAGGCGAGCCGTCGGAGGAGGACCAGGCGCCGGCAAGCCAGACAGCGAGCCTGTAAAGGTGGGTGCGAGCGGCACCTCGTTCATCTTATATTGTTTATCGTTTTAACGTGTGCTTTGAAATATTGCGTTCTTCCAAACGGACGTATTAATCTTAAAAGTTATAAAAAAATACTTAACCTAAAATATCCCTTCCAAACGGGTGTTATGATTACGATTATTTAGCGTACAGTAATAAGCTCTTCCAAACGAGCGCAATGATTATAGTGTGTTGTGAAAATACCTATACCTATGTATTTAGACTTTTATGCGGTCAAACTGCTTGCTTTTATCTTTGAAAAGCGTTCGCGCGCTAATACATTAAATTTTTATTTCTTTTTACGTACCGGTACTTAATTTTTATTTTTGATACCTTTCCGGTACATAAAGGGTTAAAATATCGAAATTCGAGAATTTCGGTATTTTCGATATTTCTATGATATATTTGAGTTCGGAGGGACGTCTAGAGCTTAGATATATGTCGTTTATGTCATTTTGACGATTGGATCAGAATTCGAGGTAGAAATGTAAAATTCTTAAATAACGTTAAAGTAAAAGTTTTTATAGCATCAATGAGTTAGTTGTGATCCACAAAGATGGAAAATACTCGATTTTTAACGATCCGACCGTTAGTTAACAATTTTGTTAATTTTGATATATACGTATAAATGTTGAGATATTTTTGTATAATTGAGTTCTGTAATGCCCAGGGAAGGCACCCATGCGATTAGTTTTAAGAAATTAGCGTTTTTCTGCATTTTTCCAAAAATAAGCCTACTTTGGCATTTCACGTGCGATTCACGTGCGAGTGGATTCTAATCCTTAGTTTAGTCATAGGGATGACGCTCATACAGTTTTTTCATTGATTTTTCCATTTTTGCAACTTTCGACAAAGAATTGTCAACTTTGTAAATAATTGACTTTTTGCGGTTTTATGAGTGCCAATCATATCATTTAGTGTTAATTAATCGTGCTACATGGTTTTTGTGTGAAATTTTGCGATATTTCGAGTTTTTAACAATTTTGATAAATTTTGAAACTAACTGTAGAAAAGTGATTTTGACGACTGATTAATTAATTTAACGTCTGAAGATGATTCCTGGTGTTGTTTTAAGTGCGATTAAAGCATTTTATCCAGCGGGATACCTAAAACCTGAAAGGGGAAAGTTTGCTTATTAAATTACTTTAATTTCATTAAAGTGAATATTATACTTACCTGATACTTACCGTTGAATCCTGTGATGTCCGGGAGACTGCAATGTGTACCTGAAAAAGAAAGTTGATTAGTAAGATTGAATTAAGTAAATTAAAAAGATAAAATTAATACGTGATATTAGAATAACATATATAATGAGCAGGGAAACCGCGAATTATTGTAAAGAAGGAAAAGACTGATTTTACTGCGTATTATTGTCGGGTATCCATTAACATTAATATTTCTACAGGGTTCATTATATTTAATATTCATTATTGCATTTTGTATTCCTGAAAGGAAAAATAATTCTGGTCATTGCATGTAACTGCATATTTTATTAACATTAAATTAAAGATTTTAGCCGTTGAAAGAAAGAGGAAATTTCCTGTTCAGACTTGTTTAAGGAGAAAGTTTCCGTTAAAAGAGAGAAACAAAGACAGCTACATGTAAGAGAGAGAAAGCATGATCGCGTGATCATTGCCTGCGAAGAGCGTGCCGCAATGCGACTATCTCCTGATTGGTCGTTCCCAGCGAGTGGGGATGAACGTCCGAAGCGGGTATAAATACGAGCACCGCGGACCGAGCGAGGTCTTTCCCGATCATCAGCGAAAGAGTGCGGTCTTTCCCTGATCGAAATTCATAGAGGTAACTTCTGTGCGGGCGTATATCGAGAGATACCGTTTTGGGACTCAGAATATTTTCGACGGTCACTGTTGCGGACTTAGAATATTTTCTCGAGGTCGCATTGGGAAAGATAGTCGCGTGCGATTATACCAATCTTAACTTTGCGGTTGCAATTGCGTTCCGTACATCCGAACGATCGGGATTTACCCGGGTAACGCCGTTATTAGTTTGAGACACGAATTATTTGTCTTTTCAAGATTTTGTACGAGTGTACAATAAATTTACATTTGTTATTGTTAAATCAATACAAATCTACAATTCTTTAACGAATCCTTTCCTGAATTCCGAAACATCGTATCGCGAAGCGAGAGCGAGTGCGCGACATCGCGTAATTGACTTTGCCGTAAATACACATGAAGCTGAGCAGCGAACGAGAATCGATAATAATCCAAGACAGGAAGGAAGGAAGCCACGTCTCTCAGGAAGCGCGTTGGCAGATTACGTTCTGTATTCCTTACGTTAAATACAGTGGCGACCGATAATTCCACTCAGAGTGAGTAATTATTCAATCTCAGATCGTAAGTTCGGTCACAACGTAAAGTATAGATTTTCAGTACTGGTTGTAAATATCGAAACGCAGTGTTAGTATAAAATAATTAACGAATAAATAATTACTTACCCGACTGCAGCAATAAGCCTTGCTTTTTACGGCAATGACGACGACAGGAAAGGCAGACAATTTCTGCCTGTAATCTGGTTTCTGATACTAGAGTAGAAATGGAGATGTTTAAAAGAAATCACAGACGATGGTAGAGGACCAGTTTGTAAAATGCTGCAACAAGAGAAATATTCCATATTATGTTTGAAAAGCTATTTTGTTATAAAGTTTTCTAAAAAATAATCAGTTAAGAGTAGCTAAAAATCAATTACAAGCATTCTGAAAATGTTTTTAACATTTTGAATATAACCTTAAAATATATTTGTGTAGCAATGGTATTAGTAGATAAAAAGTATAAAAATATATAAAATGTTTGTCTTAATGTTTTCGTTGGCTTTATTATTACACTTATGTACAATATTGAATTTATTGTTTGTTCACGATTCTTGCCAGCGCGAGGCAGGGAGAGCGTCGCCGGTCTCGAACGCCGCAGATCTTTCTCGAAAGCCTTCTTTTGTTCTCCTATATATGGGCAATTTTCCGACTCTCGTTAGTTATTGGTTGAAAAATGTTGTTTTGGCTTAAGTCACTCTGCGGACGTTCGAAATAACACTTCGCGCTCTCCCTCTCTCGACTCCTTCCGACCCGACCGACGAACTCGCGGACAGGATCGGGACAGTCTGAGTTGAGATAGAGTCGAGAGCAGTAATAAAGAACATTGCCGGGAAAGATAAAATTTTTTTCTGCCTAACCAACTCCGATCCAGCAATTTACACGCAAGTTCCGCACGACGACAAGTCGAACGCGATTCTCGTGAACAACTAATGGTCCTTCGAGCCGGATCTGCGAGTGCGGGCGAGACTGTAGGAAGCTGCTGACGGTCGTCCGCTCGAAAGGTGCATGAGTCAAGCGAGAATTCGATCAGTCGCTAACGGCTGCGATCGCACGTTCCGACCGCCGCGGATTGAAACCGATTTCCGCCGGCTGACGAAACACCAGGAGCGGCATCCTCGCCAGAGTACTCGGCTGAATCAAGACGACTTCTCTCAGACTGCAGGAAACCAAACCGAACCTCTCGCCTCGTCAGGGCGTTACCAGGTTCTCTAGCTCCGTTAGAGCTGCTCTGGAACATCGCCTCGTCAGGGCCTCCACATTTCGCCTCGTCAAGAAAATTCGCCTGATCGGCGCAGTGCCACTCAAGCCCAATACTTGGCCACAAGATTCGCGAGAGATAGAGAGCTAACGAAGCGTCTCACGTACCATGCCATCAAACTTGGAGGAGCTCGTCGCCACCCAGGACTTGCTCATCGACATGAAACGCATTCTGACGAACTTCAAGAAAGCCGGTAGAGCGAGAATCAATCCAACGATGATCTCCAGTCGACGCAACGACCTACAGGCGCTGTGGAAGCAATTTCGAGAAGGCTACCACCAGCTGACCCGTATAATCCCTGAGGCCGAGCAACTGAAACTTCCCTACTTCCAACAGGACTACTACGGTGAGGCCCAAGAAGTGTACGAGGACGTCTCCGATCATCTCGATGCGGCCCTGGAAGCTCTTCAGATATCCGGTAAACGCGCTCTAATTAGCGTCGATAACGATAACGAGTTCAATAAAACCGATCCGGACTTACCGCTCGTGCGTATAAAGCTACCGACCTTCTCCGGCGAATTGGTCGAGTGGAAGAAATTTCGCGATTTATTCGAATCTTTGGTTGGTGCGAAGGCGTCACTCTTCGACGCGCAGAAATTGTATTATTTAAAGTCGAGTGTTACGGGTGACGTGGCGCTGATATTAAACCGCGTTCCTTTGGCCGGTGCAAATTTCGAAGCGGCATGGAAACTGCTTATGAACGAGTATGACAGTCCACGGAATCTCGTGGAAGCGCATATCGCGGCATTTGTCGAATTGCCGGATATGAAGAGCGAGACGGCGACCGAACTTAAGCGCCTACGCGATATCGTGTCCTCCTCCATCGCTACTCTGGAGGCATTAAAAAGACCGATCCACGCAACGGAAGACTTATTTATTTACACGATCGTGCAAAAGTTCAGCAAGCGAACGCGTCGTGAGTGGAACTTGAAATTGGGCGCTAGCTCGGAATGTCCCTCTTTTCAAGAGCTCTACGAGTTTATGACTCAACGGATTCGAGGCCTAACTGACGTAGCAGAAAACGCCGAGACTACCGGCTCGAACGCTTCAAACTCGGGAAGAGGCTCCGGAAATCGGTCTGGAAAAGCTCGCGCCACCATGCATAACGCGAGTGCCTCGAATCCGTCGGAAGGTCAATGCCCTCACTGCGCCGGGGACCACTCACTCTCAAAATGCGAATTATTCGAAAGACTTTCGATCGACCAAAGAGTTCAATTCGTCAAACGTAACAGATTCTATTTCCTTTGTTTACGGCCCGGGCATGTAACGCCGCGCTGTAAAAGCCGATCTCGGTGCGAGAAATGTCAGTGATCGCATAGCACGCTGCTTCACCGAGCGCCGGGGCCGAACAGCCGTCGTCGCTGCTCCGAACGATTTCGCGACCACGGCCCCGCCGACGAGCACGCCGCCGGACTCCGCCTCCGTCCTGAACACGACGCCGAGCCCCGGCTGTTCCCCGTCGGTGCTACTCGTGACGGCCCGAGTGTGCGTCCGCACCGCGGAAAATCGCGTTGCTCACTTGCGCGCATTATTGGACCAAGGCTCCAATTATAGCTTCCTCTCTGAATCACTTTGTCAAATCCTTCGTACGAAGTGTCATCGAGCGAACATACGAATCAATTGTTTTGGTGACAAGTGTAGTGCCGACCATAGACATATTATATCTAGACCGAGCATATGCTCAAATTTGAGGAGTGGGGGTATAGGCGACGTAGAAAGAGAGACACTCTGTTGTGTGGCTGTTCGTTCTCTCTCGTTTCGCGCATGCGTACGCAAAATAAGCGTGATGGGAGGGAGGCATTAAGAGGAGCGAGGTGGAACAAGGAACAAGGAACTGAAACGACTGAAACAGAACGGCTAGAAGTGCTGAAATTGGTTATGGCCGTATAAGTGCGTATAAGCGGAAACCGCGTTGTGCAAAGTGAAGTGCTGGAACGCGTACAACGTGCGTGAACGTGCGGAGTTTGGTACTTTTGGCAGGTTACGATCGACCGATCGCTCGTCCGTCGACCGACTCGCCGACCGGGACCGACACGGAGGCCGGATATCACGGTGCGCGAAATCGCGACAGGTGTCCCGAGCCCGTGGACCAGTGGCACGAGGGAGGAGACCCGACGACGACGAGGACGCGCGCGCGCGCGAGCGAGAGCAAGAGCAAGAGCGTGAGCGAGAGAAAACGACGACGACGACCGAGGCCGAGGGAGTGACACGCGACGTGGTGCGTGCCGTGCGTGGTGGCCGTGGTGGTGCGTCCGTCCGCCCGCTCGCCCATCCCTACATCCCGTACCCGCGGCACGGTGCGGCAGTTACGGCACAGGACCCACGGAACCCGCAGGACCCAGAGAACGCGCGACGCACGTACGGCGTCGGGGACGCGCGCGCGCACCCACACACACAGGCACGCGGGCACAAACGCAAACGCAGTTCGGAGGAGCTTGGCTGAAATTGCCAAAGTGTGGCTAAAATTGCAAAAAATGGTGAATTGCTATATATGTTGGAAAGAATTCGATCCTTCGTTTCCACGACAATTTCACAGGTAATGTGTAAATCTGGAAGTGGTTAGATGTTATCACATGTGTATTTTTTTATATAAAAATATTATACGTCTCGGAATTAACATCTCGACGATTGATCTAAAAAGTACTGTGTCCGACAAACCAAGTTGGCTCGCAGTTTTTCATATCGGATGTTCATATCGGAAAGATCAAACGATGTTAAATATTGTAAAGTCGGTTTAAAGTAATTATTTCTGTTAATAATCACTGGCGGAATAAATATATTATTCGGTATAAAAATATTCTTCAGCTTTAATTTAAAATAATGTATAGTATTATGTTTAGTTTTCCGAAAGATGCAGAAAGGCGAGAAAAATGGTTTGCTAGCATTGGGTACACTATCAGTGCTTACAAAAATGCAAGAATTTGCAGTGATCATTTTGCACAGAAAGATTATTATTACTGTGGCACACCTGTACCATGTAAAAGATTATACAAAACTGCAATTCCATCTATTTTTATGCAAAGGTAACAATAGACTTTTCAATAAGATAAGATTACGATTTTTTTTTTAAATAAATTATATTTTTATTAAGGTTATATTATTTATTGTTATTATAGTAAAAGGTTATTACATAAAAATTGTACATATAGATATACATATATTTTATACATAAAGCATCAGATATAAAGAAATGTTTTTTGTTTCATATAGATCTCGTCAAAACAAAGAAAACTCAAGCAATATAACAAACACACAAAACAATCAAGATTCAATAATGGATATTGAACATGATACTACTAATGGTGACAATAATACTACAAACGGAGAAAACACAAGCAATATAACAAACACACAAGACAGTCAAGACTTAATAATGGGTATCGAACATGATACTAATAATGGTGACAATAATACTAGTAATGGAGCAATACTTTCAAAAAGAAATAGCAGTGGGAAAAGGTGAGACAAACACAAAAATAAACATTCTAATTTGTTCCAATTTGCAAATATTATAAATAAACTTTTGTTTCAGAAAACGATGTAATATTGACGAAGTTGAAAAGGTTTTCGTCAAAACTGGTAAACATAATGTAGAATGTTTAAAAAAAACAGAGTTTACTAGTAATGCTTGGATAACATTTATAAAATATCTACGATATAATAGATATTTAAACAAAGTGTCTGTTGCACGAAAGTCAAAATTAGAAAAAAAATTAATATCGCTGCAATCTATGACACAAATGTTGAAAGCTAAAAATTTGGTAACAGAAGATGTTGCAAATGCCCTGAAGGTTAGTAATTAATAATGCTTTGAAACTGCAGATTTTTATGTATTTCGTAATTAACAAATAACTTAAAATACTTGTAAATTATATTTCAGTTAACAGTAATTGTTACGAATATAAAAATATAACATAAAAATGTGCAGTCCATATTGATATTTGTACAGAAGTCATTTAATAGATTGCCAACCAGCAAGTATTATACTTAAGTATTTGTTAATATAAGCACTGCTGAGATTAAAATTGTATTTAGGACGGCAGTGCTGAAATTAAAATTGTATTTAGGACAATAATAAGAGTAAATGTAGATATAATATAAAGAAAGTAGGTAAAGAATTGTATGTAATTATGTAAATGTAAAAATAATTATGTAAATCTTAAAAGTTAAAATGACAATTAAGAAAGTAAGAAAGTAAAGAAAAGTAAGTAATCATGTAAATGTAAAAGTAATTAGGTAAATGTAAGAAGTTAAAATAACAAGTTTCTTCTTATTTTATTTCGAAATTGTATATAAACGTATAGAGAACCCGAATACTTCGGTAAAGTATAAATGATGTAATTTATCACGTTACGGGTGGTAAATGAGATAATATCGTAATGTCTTATAGGATGTAGTGCCTGGTCCTGTAGAAGAATTACTAAGAAGACTTTTAAATGAGCGAAAGCCAAAAGTTTTTCCACACGCTTTGAGATGTTTTGCTTGTACGCTCCATTTTCACTCCCCTGCGGCATATTCATTCCTAAGAAAAACGTTTTTAAAATGTCTTCCACATCCAACTACTATTCGAACATGGATGCGAAATATTAGTAGCGACTCCGGTATATCTGACCAAGCATTAAAAACCGTACGCAATGTAGTTCGAAATGCTCGCGAAAAAAATAAGAAAATAGTGTTTAATTTAACTTTCGATGAAATGAGTATTAGAAAAAGTGTTGATTGGGATGGACAAAAATCACATGGTTTTGTTGACATCGGTGCCATTGCTAAAGATAAAGTGCCGCTTGCTAGTGAAATTTTTGTCTTTATGTTAGTTGCAATAAACCAGAATTTTAAACTTCCAATTGCGTATTACTTCACTGATAAATTAAATGGCCGTGAAAAAGCAAAGTTATTAAAGACTATTTTATGTGCACTTCATGAAAACGATCTAGATATTGTCAGTATTACGTTTGATGGAGCATCTTCCAATATATCTATGTGTGAAGAATTGGGCGCACGTTTGAAACAAACTGAAATTGAACAGATTGTACCATATTTTGTCCATCCCGCTGATGAGTCTAAACGTATATATATTTTTTATGACGCGTGTCACATGATAAAACTTGTTAGAAATGCACTTGGTAAGGAAGACTTAAGTGATAACGAAAATCATATAATTAGTTGGAAATTTATACGGCAATTAGTTTCGTTACAAGACGCGGAAAAATTACATCTTGCGACTAAAGTTAGAAGTAGACATGTATACTTTTACAACGAAAAAATGAAAGTACATTTAGCAGCACAAGTTTTCAGTAATTCGGTAACTGCTGCACTTGGGTTTGGAGAATATGACTTAAAATTACCTCATTTTGCCGGAGCTTCAGCAACCGCGACATTTTGCAAGACATTTAACGACGTATTTGACATATTAAATTCTAAAAATTTAAATAATAAAACAGAAACCAAACGAGCAATAACGAAAGATAAAATACGTATTCTAAAAGATAACATTGAGAGGTTTGTTTTATATATTAAATCTTTAAAAATTAAAGACGTTCCTGTACTTCAAAGTGTACGAAAAACAGGCTTTATTGGGTTTGTTATTGATTTACAAAATAGTATTGCTTTAGCAGAACAGCTATTTAATGAAAATACAATAGAGTTTTTGTTAACATACAAATTATCCCAAGACCACATTGAAACTTTCTTTTCTTTGATTAGAAGAATGAACGGTTGGAACAATAATCCGAGTGCGAAACAATTCAAAGCATCTTATAGAAAAATATTACATTTAGCAAATGTGTCTGTTCCTTTAAGTGCAAACTGCATTCCACAAGACGACACTGTACTACTTAATGTATCTAATAATGAATCTGTAAGAAACGAGCAAGTAACTGCACATAGTGTACAACAAAACGCAGATAATGATTCTGATCAAGATGCTGCAAATGCTATTTTTATGGATCATGATTATTTCAATCAAAACAATAATTGGTACTTAACTGAATATGCTGAGGAAGTTATTACGTACATGTCTGGATTTGTTGCTAAAACTATTACACACAAAATTGATTGCTTATTTTGTAAACAATTGCTCATTGCAAGCGAGGCACAGAAAGAATCAAACACATTTACTGGTAAACTGTTACAGCGAAAAAATCGCGGTGGTTTGTATGTAGCATCACCTGATGTTATTATAATATGTAAGAACGCAGAAAAAACTTTCAGAAGTAATCAAGACAAATTATTTACAACTAAAAATATATTAAATGTTTTAATATGTCAATCTTTCCGCTCACTTCCTTCATATGTATTTAATACAGATAGACATATTTATGAACAGTCTCCATTGTTTGATCACCGAAGTCAAATAATAAAACTAATTTTGAAAACTTTTTTCAACGCGCGTCTTAAACATGAAAGTAAAACGCTTACAAATTCCACCCGAAGAATAAGAATGAAAAATAATAAATTAACACTTTTTCAAAATCAATAAAATTCAAATTATAATACTGAATAAGATACATATGTTAAAGTTTTCTCTGCTATTTTAAAAGTATATAAACAAAACTACTCTATACATTTTTAATACTACAACACTTAATGTTATATGTTTCTATAACATTAATTGTTAATATTTATTTTATGTTAATGTAACACATTAATACTATAACATTTTATATGTAAACGATAAGTATATCCTAATAAACACTAAGCAACAGTTCCAATACATCTGTGATTTTATTTTGTATTCAATTATACCTTAATTATTTTATATATTTATTTATAATTATACCTTATTTATATTTATTTGGTATTCAATTAAATTTTATTTTATACATTGCAATTCCCTGAATGAGAATCCTCCGCCTTTCTGCATATCTTTTGAAAAACTATAAACATATAATACTTTACATTATTTTGATTTGAAGTTGAAAAATATTTATATATAATAAATAAATATATATGTGATAAAATCTAACCATACTCAGATTTATTATACATTACCTGTGAAATTGCAATGGAAACGAAGGATTCCATTCTTTGTAACATATGTGGCACTTCATAATTTTCGGCAATTTTAGCCACACTTTTGCTATAAAATATTAAAAATAATTATCACTTAAAATAGTAACGATTTTAAGATTATAATAGCTTATATATATATATATATATATATATATATATATATATATATATATATAACAACCAATACATACAACTTGTGTTTATTCCTAATGTTGATGGTATTTACTTTATGCCATAGCTGCAGAACCACAGAGTAATATGCTTTTTACGTATAAATTGCGATATTGCTTTTTACGTCATCTGTTTATAGTATTTATTAACGTTTGATATATATAGTCACCATCTACCATAGAGAAAGAGAGTTTTCACGTTCCCCAGGCACTTTATTTCACTACTTTATTTTATTGGCGTCCTTTTATAAACTTGAATAAATACCGATAAACAAACTCGCCGTAAAAAGCATTATCTTTTTATATGTAAAACGTATAAACGTATTTACTCTGTGGTCCTACAGCAACTTCTAGCCGTTTCATGTTCCAAGTTTTAGTTTCTCGTTCCACCTCGCTCCTCTTTCTTAATACCTCCCTCCCATCACACTTATTTTGCGTACGCATGCGCGAAACGAGAGAGAACGAACAGCCACACAACAGAGTGTCTCTCTTTCTACGTGCGCCTATACCCCCACTCCTTAACGCTCGGTCTAGATATAATATGTCTATGGTCCCAACGCGGAGGGGCATATACACTAATTATGGAGATGGACCCCCATTTCACTGCCACGAATCCCTCGCCAGCCTCGCTCCGAGAGCATGGCGGGGATCGCGGCAGTGGCTTCCAGTAAATGGCTGCGGAGCCGCACCGGTCCACAGCCCAGTGCGGGTGGTTGGCCGGGACCGTGTACGGCTCCGCCACAATTCCTAAACCACACCCGCGCTCGGCCATATTCTGTATGAACAGGTCCTGGGCAGCGCGGGCGTGGTTGAGGTTGATCTGGAGGACCTTAAGGGACATTATTTAATTGCCCCTCGAGTCCCCCAGCTCCATGGACTCCGCTGCAGAGGAGCCAGTTACTTTTGGCTCCTCCTCAGTTGGTGAGGTAGTTTCATGGGACTCCGTCCACCCAACAGAGCCCTTACCGGTTGCCCAATCCTTTGCCTCGGCCGCGTTACAGCTTGTGATCACGGCCGGGGCATCTGTCTCTACCGACTTGCACACGTCCATCGGTGTGGATTTCTCCTGCGTCAGTGCCAGTACATTGACTTGTACTGGCATTTTTCCCCCTACCGGGGCTTCCTTCTTCGGCCGGTCGTCGAGCTTGACCCTCGCATTGCTCACCATCTTAGGGAGCGCACGAGGGGGGGCTTTAGTCCTGGCCAAGAAGGTTGATGCCAGGGGTGCTTTAGCAGCTTTCGCTTTTCTTTCTTCCTTCCATTTTTGCGGGGGGGGGGGCGCATCGCTTGCCCCCTTCTTGGAAGGAGCGGCAGGGGCGGCCCCATTCCCCCCTTGCTTAATTTGAGAGGATTTCCTCCCTTTCCCGGTTTGGGAGGGATCCCGCCTTTTCCGTTTTTTCCGCCTTTGCAGGACTTGCCGCCGATCCTGTGGTCGGCGGGAAGTCCCGCATCGGCGCATACGCGCACGCAGTGCGCGGTGGACACGCACGAGCCGGCCAAGTGTCCTTCTTTTCCGCACAGTCCCGTGCGGTACATCGCACTCTTGCACATTGCTCGGGTGTAGCCCATTGCAAAGCATTTGTAGCATTGCAAGGGCCGTTTCCCGAGCAACTCCACCCTGGCATTCGACCAGCCCAGGCTGATCTTGCTCGCTCCCGCGATTGCGTTCGCCGCGACCAGGGGCAGCGCACCAGCATTGTGCGCAGCTCATTGGGCGCAATCTTTATCGGGCCCACATGGACCGCGATCGGGAGAATGTTTCCCCGGGCAGCGAGGGTCCTTTACGATGTCCTCCTCTGCGATGGATATGTCCACACCGCTTAGCCTGAGCTCTGCGGTGAGCTCGGGCCTTGCGACGCGGACACCCTCTCTGCCCGCCAGAACCTCGGCCATTCTCGCAGCCAGAGCGTCGGCCCTGGCTTTGTTGTCAGGGCCCGATATCTCTAGGCTTATTGCCTGAGTGGCCGTGCGCCTCATATTGGGCACCCTCTCTAGCCCCACCTCTTGGAGCTTAATTTTCCGCCGCACCTCTGCCATGCAGTCCTCATATGTGCCCTCGGGGCATGTTAGGACCACCGCCGCGGTGCGCGGAACCTTGGGCTTCTTAGCCCTCTTCCCCTTAGGGGGTGTTGCGTTCGACGGGGGGGCCTTTTTGGTGCCCTGTGCATTTACGCGTCCCTTCTGGGGTGCCTTGCCCGATTTCATCGTGGTACTGGCTGACTTGTCATCTCCTCCTGCCCTCTTTCCCCTCTTTACGACCGCGGTCCATAGTTCTTGGACCACGGCTGCTTTGAAGGGGGGAGGGGGGGCAATTGCAGTGAGGGCGGTAGTACCGCCTCCCTTTGCAATGTCCTTTACCGAGCCGCTGGACGTCTTGACCTTTTGGTTTCTGCCATCCACGGTCGCTTCCCTGTTCGTTGTCAGAGCAGCGATCTTATTCTCCTCCTTTCCTTTCTTCTTTTTCTTCTGTCCCTTCTTTGAAGGGACGACGGATCTTTCCGAGCCGCTTGATTCCCCCACCAGAATCAGCATGGCCGTATTTTCCTTCCGCGGAGTGACTTGTGGGACAACCTGCGACTTAATCCCGTCAAACAGTTCCACGACCTTTGAGAGAGGGATTTGCATATCCTTTCCTCCAATCCTTCCTCTTTGCTGGGATCAGCGTCAGTACTGACTGCGGTGTTCACCGGCTCAGCATCCATGCTGTCCGTCGCGATCTCGACCGCCGGGGGGACCGCCCTGTCGATTATGACCCCTTTAAGCGGTGGCCTTCTCGCCTCCGGCATGCCGTCACTCTGGATCTCCTGTAGGATCTCCGTCTTCCTACATATGACCTCCTCTCCTGCCATCGACTCATCGGTGTCGGAGCTGGCGAGCACGGCAATGCGTCTACGCTTCCCGCCTCTCTTCCCGGATGGGGAAGGGGGCCTCTTTCTCCCCTGTGACCGCAGCTGCATCTGCATCTGCATCTGCATTTGCTCTTGCAATACAGCAGTGTGCGCCTGCGCAATTTGCAGTAGCAGTTGCTTATTTTCTTCCCTTAAGGGGATCCTATAGTGGCAGTAATTACCGACATTTAGTTAAAACAAAACCATTTTTAAGTGGCTTTACGAAATTGCAAAAATTTGGTCTAGAATTAAAGTACACACAAAAATGTAGAGAACTACATCGGTTTTAACTTCCAAAACGAAAAAAAATTAAAAATTTGCGCACATGGAGCTGTCACTGACGACAATATTTGGTTATACAAAAATACTGCAGTTTATATATACAAAATGAGAATCTAGCGCTCTAGGGAAAACATTGAAGAACAATATCGTGCAATTACAACGACGATAGAAGTCTAGAAAACAAGTGTCAATGTTTTAACTTTCATACATGCAAATATACATGCGGAATGACAAGAAGAACAGAATGGCGTATAGCGAGAGATGGCGCAGCAATCGAAACAAGGACAGATGTCTCTCGTTAGACAAGGGCAGATATAAGCCGGTAATATAGAAAATGATAGAAAACGAATTAGAACGGAATTAAAAATGTTCGACATTATCGACATCAAGGAAGTTCGGCCTTCACTATAGGATCCCCTTAATGCCTGGAAGTTCCTCAGCTCCCCCTGCTGCGCCGTGACCTTGGTCCTGAGGTCCTCTATTTCGATGTCTCTCGCAATCCCGATTATGGGGTCCGAGAGACGCATTGCAAGGTGGCTCGTAGCAGCGGAGATTGCTGCTGCCGCAATATTAAGCTCCTTTTTCATGGGATCGCTCATGTTACTGCATTTCTTCGCCACCTTGTCTATACAACGCAGCTTCTCTAGTATAATGCCAGGCATTTCTAGAGTGGGAGTCATACGGAAGTTCTCCATACTCTCTCTCTCCTTGACCATTCTTGATCTCGAAAGGTCCGCCGGGACAGTGGAATCTTGTATGTCCCTTATTTCCTGCAGCAGCCCCTCCTTCTTCTTCATGGCTTGGCGCACCTGCTTCTCCATGCATTTTCCGGTTGTGACCGACCGTCCTCGCTTTCCTGAGTCCTTTCCGCCCAGGAGCTTTTTGGTCTCGTCCATGAGCTCTTCCTCCTCCGCAGGGACGAAATCCGCGTCGCTCTCCTGCCGGCCGTCTCCGTCTAGGCTATCGCGTTCCACGTCGGACTCCTCGTGCGCTGAGGAGTACCTAGTCCTGGCCCACAGCCTGCCATCAACCGGGTCAATAACGACCTGCGATTGCCTGATGTTGAGCCACCGCTCGTCTATGCTCTGCCTGGTAGACTGGGAGCTTGATCTCGTCCTCGGCCTGTTTTCCGGGAAGGAAGAGCGTCTACCGGTCTCCCTCATGGAGCTACGGCTCCTGTTCCTCCTGGACCTTTCGTCCTTCACACACATGGGATAAAATCGCCCCTCCCAGTGTCCTTCACTGGTGCGGTCTCGCTGCACCCAGATATCGGGTGAGCGCATTGGGAGCACTTGTGCCCCAGGTGCTGCATCCCGCCTCCCCACCATCTGTTTGTATGATTTTAGTTGGATCCGTCATTTTGCGTTTCAAACCCACAACCCGCCACGGCTATGACTCCCAGGGCATGCCCTTTCCGACCGACCAGGAAAAAATTCCCAGCCGGCCAGGTTCCCCCGAGTTCCCCCGGGGGGATGGCTATGTCGCTGGCCCCCGGAATAACCATCGGGGGCACTGGACTCCAGCCCCCTACTGACCCGTGGACGGAGCAAGCTCCCTCCCACGGGCTTTCGAAGGTCCCGGGCCTCCGATAACCCGGGCACCGTGACGGGTGCCGTCACGCGGGGGGCCCCACGGACGGTTGGGGCGCAGGAGGTCGCACCCCCTCCAGCGCCTTGCCCGCCGTGGCGACCAGCTACCATGTTCAGCCGCCGGCCGAGGTAACCTCCGCACCGACGGCTGTTTCCACTCCGGTGGCCGGGTTCGGGAGGGATGCGATCCCCGACCACCAGAGTCGCCTACACGCTGCCGGCCCGTACGTCCGGCAGCTAGACCCGCCGGCTCCGACCTCGGAATATGTCCGAGCGGCCCGACGGGTTTCCCACCCAGGTCGCCTGGCCCCGGCCTCGGAATACGTCCGAGCGGCCCAGGCGACCCTCCACACTTGGCGAACCGTGGGACCACGTCCCTGGTGTGTAATCGCCAAGTGTGGGCCTCTCCTCCGTCCGGCCCAGCACCACGTACTGGGCCGGCTGAAAGAGGGTTATCTCCTCTCCCGAAGGAGAGGAGATCTTCCCGTTCCCTCGGTGAGACGGCACCCCTGCCCACCTCAGGAACGGGGACCACCCTCCCTCAGACCCCGACCCCTGGCCTTGCGGCCGAATCCCCCACCCTGTCGGAGCACCGGCGTGCAATGGGTGAGAGATTCAAACCCACCCCAACAAGAAACCCCAGCTCCCCCACTCTGCCGGAGCACCGGCGTGCAATGAGTGAGGGAGCCACCCACCCCGAAACCCCGTGGTTTTTTTATCGAGGTTTTCCTTCCTCTAGGCCGGCGGGAGTAGAACTCCCCCCTGTCGGTCCCGGCCGACCGGGCGTTTGAAGTCAGGGTCGCCTTCCCCTACCGGCGATTGGGACCGACCCGTAGGCCAGTCCCTAAGGGAGTCGCCGGGCTCCCATTCTTCCCGCGACTCCAGTCCGTAGATCGGCGGCAGGAAGGGTGGACTCTTAGACCCCGCACCTCACCAACAGGTCACCACAGTGACTTCTACCAACAGAAGCCACCGGACATGACCCGCCGGATCCGAACGGGGAGCCCTCTCGCGCCACGCCAAGGCGGTCCACCACGAGAGAGTCCAGTCCCCACTCCTCCGGTCTCATACCTGTAGGCTGGCGTCGTGGCTGTGCGTGTTCGCGCACGTGATTCCTTTGTTCGCTCGGTACCCGGCTCGGATAATATTTACCTACGCATTCCATCGCTATGGTTTTTGCGGTGACCGTCAATTTGGTCCCCGGAAAAAATTTCCCCGGAAATGAGCTCCTGGAAGAAATTTCCCCGTCCAAAGATTTCCCTGACAAAAATTTTTCCGGGAAAATCCCCCCCCCCCCGAAAAAAATCGCCTCAATCAAAAATTTACACAAATGAGTTGGGTTAGGTTAGTTTTTGTGGAAGTGGAGCCCCCCGCAGGGGGGCGGAACCTACTACATCCACGCATGTACCTTGCAATGTATATATTTTATTCTTGAAATTACAATAAATCTATTTAATTTATTCTTTCTGACACATAGAAGTGTATATATATGAAGAATATGTATATATAAAAAAGACTGTTCAATATATCGACAATTCACTGCTTTAAAGAAACAAAGTACAAATAAATTAATAAAGCCATCATAAAGGCCCTAAATAATAATAACAGATAACTCATAACAGTTTTTATAATGACAAGTTGGCAGCAACATTTTTCAAATATTTTAATACATCCTGTCGTCTGTAGGTTGCAACAAGACTCTTCAACCGCGCATCGTTGTCTTTGTAGCGTCTTTGTCTTGTATTCGCAGGAGCGTGAGCATCCGCTCGCGCAATGTGAGCTTCAACGAGACCCTGCTCTGCTTGAATCAATTCAATGAATGTCCACAACATAAGGTGCGATCCATTTGCTCTCCGATTTAGTGCACAGTGCCAACCTTCCACTGCATTATTGGTACGAGCAGTAGCCATCATCACCGAGAAGTAGTGGTTCCACAAATTAATGTCAAAAATGGCACCGCGTCGTTCACTACGACGATTCAACACACCAACCCAAGTGTGCTCAAAATAATCGAGGAAACCTTTCAAATCATCCTCATTATCCTTGAAGAATTTTGATTTTAGCAAAGAATCATATGCGTAAATTACATCGTCGGGAGTAACGAATGCCAATGCGGATAACTGACGCAAATTACGAGCAAATCGGCTGCTCTCGCAGTACAATTGCGCAAGATCATGGTTCTGTATATTTCGCCAAAGTGCTTGTCCGAAATGGAAGAAACATCCTTTGACAATACACTCGAGAAATTGAATTGCAATGGTCTTCAAAAATGCCGTCTCAAAATCCGACATTACATATTTTGGGGCCAACCCGGGGCATGCATCCTTCAGAACCCGCAACAAATTTTGATACGTTCTCTTGCGTCGGTTGGGACATAACGCATATACAAGAGGCACAACTTTGCCATTCACCTCCCCATGTATGGTGTAGAGTTCATCAAATAAATCTGGCACTACTTTAAAAGTACCATCACAGTACCACATGTCACATCTTTGCAGCACCTGTAGATTATCCTCCATAGCAAATACAAGTAGTCTGTTATTAACATCTTCAGAGTCGAACAACAAGAATTTCACGTTCTTCAATGTCTTTTGAAATTGATCTGGTATTATGTACAGTGTGTCCTTCCTTGGATTAGGTGGTACAGGATTGTTCCTTTGACGAATTTCTCTGACAGTCCGACCCAATGACTCAGCACTCGGTAATTGGGAAGCAACGGGTGACGACACCGTACCCAGCACGGACGCCACTAACGACGACAATGCTTCCTTGTTTGTCAACGCCTTCTTTTGTAATTTTGCAACAATTCGCTTTGCATCAACTGCTGCAACGTTAGGAGTGTGAGTTGTGTGCTCAGTTTCATGCAAAATAGTGTCTATAACAGGCGAACAATATACAAAAGGAATTAATGCGAAAATTTCGACACTGAGCAAGTAGCGCATAAATACATTAATTAACTTACCATCTCGTAATTCCGACGACGTATGGCAAATCCCCCGACAACCTTTCTTATATTCGGCACACCTCCAGATCACTTTGCCATGTGATCCCTCTCCATGCTTATAGTATAAGTAACCATTAACTGTTAACATTTTCTTGCTCTGATTACTCTTCAAAAACTTAAGCGGCATAGTGCACGAAATGATCACAACCACAACTTGAAACAGACTGATTACAACTGCTGTTGATACCACGTAACCGCACTTCAGTAGTTTGAAATGATATTATTGGCGGCGAATAGCACTTGTAAACACAAGACGAAGCAAACAGTTAGTGGCTTCAAAGTGTAATATGTACAAATAATGACACACACAATTTCAAATACAGTAGACACCACCGGACTAGATATCTCGAAAGATTTTTGGATGAGATATTTTCCGGGGGGGGTTTTTTCCGGGAAGATTTTTTCCAGGGGGATTTTTTCGGGGGACGTTTTTCCCGGGGAATTCCTTCCTAGCGCCGTTTTTGCGTATTTTCGCCGCACGCTGTCGAATAACAACTTTACATTCCGACAATTTCACGTTCGAGAAATTTCTGGATTTTGCTCGAATATTCTCTTAATTTTATCACGATGCCTTGCCCCGGAATTGCTCCATATCAATTTACCCGTGTATTTCATCGTTATTCTCGTTTGCTCGCAATTTCGGACCGACTCATTGTGTTATCGCGTTACGCTCGCTCGAGTGTGACTCTCGTTCACGAGATACGCCTTCTGGATCTTTCGTGACCCATTGTCGCTTCCGGTTTGCGCGTTCTCGAACCGTCTAACGAATCGCGTCACCATTGTATGGTTGGTCTCTCGGGACCTCCCTCAGGTGGAATCCGAGGTCGTTTTTCGGTTTTTGTCCCCGGTTCGCTTGTTTGTGATCCGGCGGTCGGATCTCGTCGCGGACCTTATTACTGCTATCCTTGGGGTTCCCTTAACGCGCCCATATCGCGACTTTCTGGGGAATATGCTCGGATCGCTAGTTTTCGACCTGGTGCCCCGACGACTTCGCGGACCTCATGGTTAGCTTAATTGCGTCTCTCTCGACGTGTTCCTATCGCGACTTCCTGGCGAATATGTTCGGATCGCGTTTTCTCGACCCGGTGATCTCACGACTTCGCGGACCTCATGGTTAGCTTAATTGCGTCCCCCTCGACGTGTTCCTGTTGCGACTTCCTGGCGAATATGTTCGGATCGCGTTTTCTCGAGCCGGTGATCTCACGACTTCGCGGACCTCATGGTTAGCCTAATTGCGTCCCTCTTGACGTACCTATATCGCTACTTCCCGGCGAATATGTTCGGATCGCGTTTTCTCGACCCGGTGATACTACGCGTTCGCGGACCTCGTGGTTCGCTTATTTGTGTCCCTCTCGCCGTGTTACCGTCGCGATTTTGTCGACTTATTCACTATTTTTATATATATACTTATGTTAATTACCCTTCACCGTATTATATATATTTTTATCAATCCCATATATTCTTATTTCTACGCTTTATTGTTACACATCTATCTTATCTACTAAACGCGCCCGTCCGCTTGTCTCATCCTCGTGGACGGACCTCGCGGTCGTTACCTCCTGTCATCTACTTGGTGGCGCCCGTCTCGTTCTCGCTCTCGTCGCTCGGGCTGTCCGATTCGCTTCCCTCGGTCGGCTTCTCGGCCCCCGTCGTCCGGATTCGTTCCACGAGCACTCGTGGGTCGGCTGTGCCCCCCGCGCTCGGGTGTACGGTCGGCTCCCGAGGCAGCTCTGAAGGGTGCGGCTGCAAGGTCAGGTTAGGTTGTGACCGGACGGAGGATTGTCACAACCATTTTCCAGGGGCCATTTGGGACTCGTCCGGCCCCTTTGGGGCCGGCGGGGACCAAGTGGTACGGGTTTTGCGAACCCGGAGTGCCCGTGCACACCAGTACCGTAACCCGGGGCAGTCCTCGCGACTGTCCCGGGCCGGGGAGTCCTTCTCAGGACTCGCGAGGTAGGCGGCCTCTATAAAAAGTTCGCCCGGCCTGGACGGGGCCGTGAGGATAGAAGCTTTGGCTCTCCCGACCGTCCTATGGAAAGGAAAACCCAGACAGAAAACCGGGAGACCGGCTGCCCCGCTAGGAGTCTGGGTCTGGCTTCGGCCACCCAGACTTCAACAGCCGGTAGGGGTTGGCGGCCCTGACTTCAATCGCCCGGTCGGCCGGGACCGTTAGACGGGGGCTTGCCCTTGTCGCCGTGCCAGGGTTGGGGATGGGGAGGGGGTCCCGGTTCCTGAGGCGGACAGGGATGCCGTCCCGTCGAGGGAAGCCGGAAGGCCCCCCCTTCCTCCTCCATTGCACGTCAGTGCTCCGGCAGGAGGGGGTGAGGGGGCTCCCTTTTTCATCACGGCCCCGTACGTGGTGCGGGGTCGGGTGGGGGAGAAGTCCACACAGGTGGCTTGTACGCCAGGGGTGTGACCCCACAGTGCCGCCTGTGTGGAGGGTCGTCTCCGGGCCGCTCGGACGTTTTCCGAGATCGGGGTCGGGGCGACCTTGGGGGAGAGACCGGTCGGGGCGCTCGGATGTATTTCGAGGTCGGGGCCGGCGGGTCTTGCCGCCGGGTGTAATAAACCGGCGGCGCGTACGTTAGCTCCGGTGGTCGGGGATCGCATCCCTCCCGAACCCGGTCATCTGAGCAGAAGGTTAGCCCGGGTGCGGAGGATACCTCGGCCCGGGTTAAGGAATGAACGCTGGTCGCCACGGAGGGCAGGACCTTGGGTGGGGAGAGGTTCATTGGCGCACAGTACAATTGCGCACGTTGCAATTGCGCACAGTACTATTGGACACATAAAGTCGCGCACCGTACGATTAGACACGTTTCAATTGCGCACAGTTCGTTTGGACACATTTCATTGGCGCACAGTTCAATTGGACACCGTTGCTTTTGGACACAACAAATATTATTGACTTATTTATATAAATAAACGTATGTTGCATTGGACACGGTTCTTTTGCGCACCGTACAATCGCGCACCGTACAATCGCGCACCGTACAATCGCGCACCGTACAATCTGCGCACGTGAATCTCGCTTTGTAAGTTATAATTTATAAAGTGAGACTCACGTGCATGGGGGGGGGGTGCAGGGAGGGCGAAGCCCCCTCCGCTCACGCTTAAAGCGAAATACATTTCCTACCCGGGCACGCCGAAGGCGTGTCCATGGGGGGGGGGTGCGGGGGGGCGAAGCCCCCCCCCTGCCCAGCTCTCAACCCAACCCACACCGCCAGGTGCCCGGGGGGGGGGGGGGACGGGGGGCAGAGCCCCCCCCGCCTGCACCCCCAGGTTTACTCACACAATGGGGGGGGGGGTGCAGGGGGGCGAAGCCCCCCCCCGCCCACGCATGTACTTTGATATGTTATATAAGACGCCGACCTTACAGGGCTGGCTTTAGAAATCTGGTAGACGTGATTCCGGGTCTTGTTCTCGGGGAAGGTGTCTACATACTAATTTCGTTTTCCCGAATAGTGGCTTTGACGCCGACCCCATTTTAGCGTGTACTAGGTGTCTGTCAACGCGTACATTATACTTCGTCTTGAAGAAGACGTCTGCGTGACGAATTCTCCTATCGTCGACGCTACATTGACGCCGACCTGACCACAGTGTTTACTAGGTGTCAGATAACCGATTGAGCCGACTTCTCCTCGTGGAAGACGTCGGGATTGTACGGTGCGCGATTGTACGGTGCGCGATTGTACGGTGCGCGATTGTACGGTGCGCGAATGTACGGTGCGCGATTGTACGGTGCGCGATTGTACGGTGCGCGATTGTACGGTGCGCGATTGTATGGTGCGCGATTGAACGGTGCGCGATTGTACGGTGCGCGATTGAACGGTGCGCGATTGTACGGTGCGCGATTGTACGGTGCGCGATTGTACAGTGCGCAAAAGAACCTTGTCCAATGCAACATACGTTTATTTATATAAATAAGTTAATAATATTTGTTGTGTCCAAAAGCAACGGTGTCCAATTGAACTGTGCGCCAATGAAATGTGTCCAAACGAACTGTGCGCAATTGAAACGTGTCTAATCGTACGGTGCGCGACTTTATGTGCCCAATAGTACTGTGCGCAATTGCAACGTGCGCAATTGTACTGTGCGCCAGTGAAGGCTTCTCCTTGGGTGGGGTGCGACACCCTCGGTACCTGTCTGTCCGTGGGGCCCCCCGCGTGGCGGCGCCCGTCGCGGTGCCCCCGGGGTCGGAGCCGGGGGACCCCTGAAAACCCACGGTGCGACTGGGCCTTGATGCTCTTCGCCCGTGGGCGAGTAAGGGGCTGGAGTCCCAGTTTCACTCCTGTTGGCAGGGGGCTGGGACATAAGGGGCAACCCTGAGCCGCGGCGGGTCGCGGGATCTAACTTGTAATGGATCCTTATAATAATAACGACACACCAAAACATAACGAGAAGGCGGAGAACATGAACCCTCCGAGTACCTCCAAGGAGGTATCTAAGGGGAAGAAGCCACCTGGAAAGCCGGGTGGCCCCAAGAGCGCGAGGGAAAGGGCCGCGAGAGCGTCACAGGGAACTAAAGTTCCCGGATCTCGAGAGGTCAGCCCATCTTTGAGCAGAGTCGGAGAGGGCACTCCAGCCGTCGCCGCCCTGATCAAAAGGGTAAAAGACGCGGGGAAGAACATAGACGAGACCCTTCGGAAGAGCGAGAAGCTCCTGAAGAAGGGAATTCCCACAACGGAGTCTATGGATACATTGGACGGGATAGAGTAGATACATTCAGACTCGGACAGGGAAGAGGACTCGGAAAAGGAAGAAAACAGCGAGTCCACTCGCACCGATGTCGGGGCAAAAGCTCCCGGTACGGAGGGAATGAAACCCAGGGGAAGGGGTAGACCTATTTCCGGGAGAGTACGAGGTGAAGAAAGCTGAAGAAGCTAGGAGAGCGAGAGAGGAGGAAGAAAGAAGATTGAGAGACTTGGCGGACCCTTCGGTCGCAGCCAATCTCACCAAGAATAGGAGGATTAAGGAAAAGGAGATGATAGAGGAGCTGAAAATGGCTCCGACCGTCGACCTCCCGTCCAGGATTCTAGACGCTGTTAGGACCGTCGACAAGGTGTGCACAACGACTAACAGCCTGAAGGGCACAGACAAAAAACATCTAAACGAGGCGGCCGCCACGATAACGGCGGCCGTTACTCAGATGATGAGTCGCCTGGAACAGGAGCCGAACAAGATCGCCGCGGAAGTAGAGCTCGAGGAGCATAGAGCGGAAATCGCGGCGTTAAAAGAGGACAACAAGAGACTTCGCGAGGAGATGGAGATGCTCAGGAAGTCTTTGGTCCTCAGGAGGGACACTCCAACGGAGACGCGAACTCCAATGGATATAGACGAGGGGGCTGACGATCCACCCTCTAACCCTACAAGGGTAAGTTCACGGGTTAAGAGAACGACTTTTTTTTTTAACGCGAAAAAATCTTTGACTACTGGATTCCCGGGCCGAAACCCGGTATATGGCCCAGTAGCCCCCTCTGTGAGGAGGGGGAAGACTCCCCACCCCCGGGGAGGGGCGGGGGGAGTGCCGGATTCTTACCGGCTAAAACTCCGCGGATGTCCATCTGGGCGCGTTTTTCGAATGAGGGGAGGCCTCGGGAAACAGTGATTCGTCCGGAGCCTCCCCCGCGCCGCGCCCTTTGACTGGGCGCCGTCCTGAGGGACTTGCCCTCGGCCTGATGAACAGGCCCTAGTTTCTGATGTGTGTGTGTGTGGCGGGCCGGAGGGACATCAGCCCCGGCCCGCCACCCCTCGTGCGGGGGGCATTTGCGGCAGACGCGTGGTTATCCCCGCCCACGCGCCCGCGCCCCCTGGTCTGACTCCTCTACATGGGTGGGAAATCAGAGTTACCGTCGCGTATCCGACTCCCTGCCCCGAAGGGCAGGGGACCAGCCCAGAGGGAGGGGGAGATACGCCTGGAATCGCCGACCGCGTCAACGGCGCTCCCATCCCGAAATGAGGTGGGGAGCGGGCCTGCACCATAGGCCCACTGCAAAACCGCGACGCGGCCCGGCGAAGCGCCCGTCCCCGCTCCCCGTCGCTACCTTGAAACCGACATCGAAGTCTCAATCGATTCCATCGGCGTCATCCTCGACAGCCATGGATAACAGGGGCGAGAGGCAGCAGCCGGGAACGCCGGCGGTAAGAACGAAAGCCGAGGTAAAGATGAGGTGCTCGACGTCGATAACCAAAGGTGTTGAAAAGGCGAAGGAGGTTGGCTCGAGTGACGAAACCGAGCTAGACGTCACTCTTCCATCGTACGAGGAGGGTGATGAGCCGCCAGTTGAGGAGGCGAGTCAGCGACTCGATGTGTAAAGGTGGGTGCGGAAGTACCGGCCACATATAAATATATTAATCAATTAGCGCGTAAGCTTAGATATTACTAAAATTAATATTACCCTTCCAAACGGGCATATTCGTTTAATCAATATTAATAATTAGAGTAGCGTACAAATAGAGTATATTAATCAGTTAGAGACACGGGAACGTGGGTAAGATTGAAGCATGATTATTCGTGTGACAATGGCGAGTAAAGCCATAAATTTTATTTTTTTTAATGCCGGAATTTTATTCCTTTTAATTTTGTGAATAATCACCTTTCCGGTGCATAAAGGGTTAAATTCGTTAAATACGATAATGTATAATATTCAGAAAGATAGATATCTGCCTTTTATGCATCAATGTAGAGTCATATATGGTGTGATGAATCGGTGGATGTGACGACAGTCATTGTTGATTACGATTCTGACCATTCTTCTAAAAATTTTATAAATTCTTTTGATTGCATAATATTTTGAGTTTAATAAATATATTCGTGTTGTTCGAAGCCCATAAAGGGTGTACATTTATTTTATTGCGTTAAAATTAGCGATTCTCTATAATTATTTATATTTAGGCCCAATTGGGCAAATCGTGTGCAAATGGAGCGAGAGTGATTTTTATGTCTTAGTTTAGTGCTAGGGAAGAACATGCTCATGTAATTTTTCCAACAAAATTCCCATTATTTTATGTTTTAACACTTAAGGGTGAAATCATTAAATAATTGATTTTTTAAAGATCTGAGGGCATGGCAATTGTTAGTTTGACAAGGGTAAACGTGTAATGTGGTTTTTGAGTGAAATTTTGCATTATTTAAACTTTTTTTATGAAAAACATAAATAATCACATTTTCGATATTTTAACGTTATATTTGCGTTTGTAGTGGCTCATAGAGAGCGAATATATCATTTTTGTGATGATTTTTGCGTTATTTCGATTAGTGACCATTTTGTGTCATTTTGTTAATTAAAGTGTTTTTTGCGAATCCAGAGTGTGGGTTATGTTAATAAGAGTTCATATAAGTGTGCTATGACGAGAAAACGCGAATTTTCTCAATATTTTAAGTTTTTGCAAAAATTGTTAATTAACAATATTTGTTGAAATTTAACGATGGATTAATGTTCAGTGGGGGCACAGAAGCCCAAATATATAAATTTTATTCGATTTAATTGCTTTTTTCAACTTTTTGCAAATTTTAACAGATTTGTTAATTAATGATAATTTTTATGTTCTCATGGTAGATTTGAGTTCAGTGGAGCCTAAGGAGCTCAGATATATAATTTTTATTTCAATTTTCCAAAGATTTGCAAAATTGTTTATTTATAACTTTTTCTTAACAAACGCGATAGATTCGTGTTCCTGAGGTCCTAGCGAGTCCTCCTATATTATAATTTCATAGTTTGAACGTTTATTTCTGAAACTCACAATTTCTGAGGAAAAAGAGAGGAATTAGCGAAGTACTTGATTTTATCGATTTTTATCGTTTATACTTACCGGAATACTTACCTGATGAGTCCTGGAGATCCTGGATGCATACCTGAAAATAAAAAGGGTTGATTAGAATGATTAATTAATAAAGACAATCGTGTATGTGATATTAGTAAAATATATGTAATGAGCAGGGAAACCGCGAGTTATTGTAAAAGTGTGAGAAATGTATGAATATAATATTGCATATTCCGAACGGGTATGCGTGCAACATTTGTAAAAGGGGATTCATCACGTTTTATATTTATTCACTTAATATTTTCTAAGAGGAAAATAATGTGAACTTTCTAACATGTCGTTGCAAGTCTCGAAGGCCAATTTAGAGTCGGCTAAATTCAAAGGGTCGGCATTTCGATAGATGTTTTGTGACGCAGAAAAGTCCATTAAAACCTTTAGAGAAGGACAGCTACATGTTGGGAAGTGGGTGGTGCTGGGTGTGTCAGCCCGTGATTGGTGGATCGAGTCCGAGTGGGGTAGAACTGCCAGGGAGGGTATAAAAGCCAGCGCCAGAGACCGAGCGAGGTCTTTCCCGACTTATACTTGATAGAGTACGGTCTTTTCCGATTCTGAAGTCAGAAACTGCGGCAGTTCGTGTTTCAAGAAATACCGTGTGCGGACTTAGAATATTTTTGACGTACCGTGTGTGGACTTAAAATATTTTCTCGAGATCGACTAACGGAAGATAAGCCGATTGTACTTCGCGTGCATTCCGGATACTTGAAACAATCTATTCGTTGCGATTAATCAACGCGTGCTGTGCGTGTTATCGGGAATTACCCGGCCAACGCCGTAAACCATCCGAATTCACAATATTCGCCTTTCTGTACTTGTGCAAGAGTACAATAAATATATATTCTTGTTATTGTTAAATCAATACAATTCACAATAATTATTTACGAATCCTTTCCTTCACTTCGAATTATCGTTTCGTGTAACGTATCCGAGTGCGCGGCATTGCATAAAGACATTGTCGAGATTACGTAGCAAGGTGAGCAGCGAACGATAGCAGGACAGGAAGGAAGGAAGCCACGTCTCGGAAGATGCACGCTGGCCATTAACGTTCTGTATTCATGCGTTAAATACAGTGGCGACCGAATTATATCATTCAAAGTGAGTACTTATAATTTCTCAGACCCAATGTTCGGTCACAACTTAACCTTCTCGGTGGAGGAGGAGGACATCACGAGGGGGTAACGACCGCCGCGTCGATGCGGCAGCCGTGGCCCCTCGCTGTCGCTGCTGTCGCTATCCGCCCTCCCCGTATGGCGAGAAGGAGGGGGTCCCTCAGGGGTCGGGGCTGACTCCGGGGGCCCAACTGAGGGCTTTCCGGGCTGCCCCGATACGGGTTTTGCAAACCCGAGGTACCCGAGCACACCAGTACCGTAACCCTCGTCAGTCTTCGGGCTGGCGAGGACGTCTCTGGCTGCGCGAGAGGCGCAAAGGTAATTCTCAGCGTTTTGAGGAGGTGGGAGAGGACTACCGCTCCGCCAGACGGGCCCTCTCCCTGGCCATCAAGGTGGCCAAGGACCATGCCTGGAAGGAGCTGTTAGAGGGGACCGACCGGGAGCCTTGGGGGCGTCCATACAAGATGGTCCTCAATAAGTTGAGGACCTGGGCGCCCCCGACGACCGAAGGAATGGACCCCGAGTTTCTCGAGGAGGTGGTGAACACACTCTTCCCGGACGACCCGGGAGAGGGGATGAACGGAGGTCCACCTCCCCCGATCGGGGAGTGGAGCGAGGAACTCGAGGTCACGATGGAGGAAATGCGGTCTGCGGCAAAAAAGTTGCAGGCCGTAAAGGCTCCCGGCCCTGATGGGATCCACGGTAAGGCATGGGCCTTGGCCACGGGGGAGGCGGCAGAGCATTTGAGGGTACTTTATACCAAATGTCTCAAGGAAGGCCGCTTCCCCCGAGATTGGAAGACGGCGAAGTTGGTACTCCTCCCAAAGGCCGGCAAACCTGCCGATCAGCCTTCTGGATATAGACCAATTTGCTTGCTGGACGAAGTCGGCAAATTGTTTGAGCAAATAATCGCCAGCCGACTAGTCCAGCACCTGTCCCGGACTGGTCCGGACTTATCGCCGGACCAGTACGGCTTCCGGGAGGGCAAATCAACGATCGACGCAATCCTGCGTATTCGTGCCCTCGCGGAGGCCGCTGCGATGGACGGCAGGGTGTTGCTTGGCGTATCTTACGATATAGCCAACGCTTTCAACTCCCTGAAGTGGCCGGTCATCAGGGCGGCGCTCCTGTACCACGGAGTGCCCGAGTACCTGGTGGCCGTGCTGTTTGACTATCTCCGGGACAGGAGATTGGTCTACACCGACCGTTACGGTGTAATAAGGGTAAGGCTGATCGTGCGAGGGGTTCCACAAGGGTCCGTGTTGGGCCCGCTCTTGTGGAACCTTGGTTACGACGCCGTCCTGCGTGCCGCCCTCCTCCCGGGTTGTTGGCTCACCGGTTTCGCTGACGACACATTTATGGGGGTAGAGGGCGACACATGGGAGGGGGCCATCCGCCTGGCTAACGTCGCGGTGGCAAAAGTGGTGGCCGAGATTAGAAGATTGGGCTTAAGGGTGGCTCCCCAAAAGACCCAGGCGGTCTTTTTTCGCGATCGCCGAAAGGGGAAGCCACCCAAAGCCCATAAATGTGGAAGGAACCCGAGTCCCCGTGGAGGATAGTATGAAAGTACTAGGCCTCCATCTGGATGGAACCTGGAGTTTCGGCGAGCATTTCGCTCGCCTAACTCCCAGGGCACTGAGCGTGGCTAACAGCCTCGCGAGGCTGATGCCCAATCTGGGAGGGGCGAACGGTCGGGCTCGCCGGCTCTACGCCACAGTCGTGCAGTCGGTCGTGCTGTACGGGGCACCCATATGGGTCAAAGAGGCGGAAGGCACCGTGCGCATTAAAAGACAACTGCGTCAAGTGCAGCGCGCGGTGTCTCTCAGGGTATCGAGAAGCTACCGTACAGTCTCGCACGATGCGGCGACGCTCTTGTCGGGGCTCCCCCCGCTTGAGCTTGCCGCGAGACAGCGCGCGGAGGTTTTCAGACGCGTCGCCGAGCTAAGGGCGAGGGGGGAACCTGTCCCCGACAAAGTGCGTAGAGCCATTAGACTCCAGGAATCGGCGGTCCTCGTTGGGAAATGGCAGGAGTACCTGACCATCCCAGAATGGGGAGTAAGGACCGTCGAGGCCATCCGGCCCTGCTTGCCTGATTGGCTGAGCAGCAGGGGGGGCTCGGGTTATCGTATCATTCGGTGCAGGTGCTGACCGGGCACGGTTGCTTCGGGAAGTACCTGCACCGAATAGGGAAGGAGGCCACCACAAAGTGCCACCATTGCGACGAGACGGAGGACACGGCGCAGCACACACTGGAGTTCTGCCCGGCGTGGGAAAGGCAGCGCCGTGTCCTCAGGGGGGAGATCGGGCAAGATCTTTCCCTTCCGGCCATTGTGGCGGAAATGGTCGGACGGGAATCGAGGTGGCGGGCATTCTTGGCTTTTTGCGGCCAAGTAATGTCCGCCAAAGAGGTGGCGGAGCGGATCCGTCGCGGGGAACAAAACCCCTAAACGCGACGGATTCCCCTCCCAAATTATAGTACAAGGTGAAGCGGTTAGGGCGTGTCTACCCCTTCCAACTAACCTTCCCACCGATATGTCGGTGGAAGTTTGCCACCTCCGGGTGACAAGTGAAGTCACGCACCCCGGCGCAGTCCGTTGGCAAGGGCAGCGCCGGGGAAGGGGGGTGCGGCATCTGGCGGGAATTCCAGTTGTCGCACCATACCTCCCACAACAACGGGAGAGGACGACGGGGTGGGTGGTGTCCACACTCCGTCGTATAAATAGGGACTGATGACTCCATGAGTCCCCGAGTCTACAAGACTCAGTGGAGGAGGCCCATTAGGGCCACGCGTAGGGGGGCGACTGGAAGTAATAATAAATAGTTCCCAGTCGTCCTCTAATTATGCGCGGAGAAGGACACCCGTGAGGTTTTAGTGGGTAGGCCACGGTGAGTGCAGGGTTTATAGCCCGGCTCCCGTAGAATCCCACACTCCCCTCGTCCTCGTCCCGGAGGGCGGGGGGGGTCTTCCCCTTCCAACACTAGAGGGGGCTGCTGGGCAACATACCGGGCATTGCCCGGGAACCCAGCAGTAGAAGATTTCCTCACGTTAAAAAAAAAAAAAAAAAAAAAAAAAGGAGGGGGGGTCGTCCTCCTGTCGCCGCCGTTCGTCGTTGTGCGACGGCGTGATGTGCGCGGACGGAGTGGTGGCGGAGACGGCATGTTTCGTCGTCCCCGACCGCCAGCAGCTCCGTCGTTTCTGTCGCGACGACGGCCCTGTCTCTGCGACAGCTGCCGCCGTCGTCGTCGTGGGGGCGGAAGTGGCTGCCCCCCACCCCCGTCATCCTTACTGTCAGGAGGGGCAACCTCTCCCCTCCTGACGCGCTCCGCCGCCTCCTTCCGCGACATAACTTGTCCGCAGAAGGAGGCGAAGGCGCGCCACTTCTCCTCTCTCCCTCGTATCTCGACTGCCGCTCGCAAGACAGCCGAGGGGGAGAGGTCGTCGCCTATCATCGCCCGGAGGATACGGCGCTCCTCCTCCCACGCTGGACAATGCTCCAGAGTGTGTTGCGCCGTGTCCGCTGCCTCCGGGCAGTGGTGGCAGCCGGTGGTGCGTTCCTTACCTATGCGACACAGGAACTCGCCGAAACAGCCATGTCCAGCGAGCACCTGTGTCGGGTGGAACGTGAGTCCGCGTCCCTTCCTCTCTGCCCATTCCCGCACGATGGGTTGGACGGCCTCGCGTATCCTTCTCCCGGACACGGAGCGGGGATCCAGAAGTCTTTCCTCCCACTCCTGGAAGAGGATCTCCCGCTCCTACAGCCTTAGCACTGCCCTCGTCCTAGGCGGAACCTTGCAGCCGACAGCTACCCGAGAGCCAGCCGCCGCCCGCCAGGGAACGCCGTCAACTCAAGCGCTGCACGCAGAGGCAACCAAGATGGCGGTAGGAATGCCGCAGCCATGGGTGATCCTCAAGCGGCAGCAGGCCACATTCGTGCGCATGGAGACGAAATCGATCAAGATGCGCCACCTGCCGAAGAGGAAACGCGCTACGGTGCATCCGAGGGGGAGATAATTACGGGCGACGTGGACCGTAATAATAACCACCAGATGGCGAGAAAGTAGAGGCGGAAAATGTACAAAGACACGTAGTAATTAGTGTAGTAACCAGTAGGATTAAGACAAGCGCCTAAAAGTACAAGTAGAATAAGTTTTGCGCAGGCGCCATTCAAAGACTGACTAGGTTAAATGAAATAAAAGTATTCCTAGTCAAACACCGTCCAAAGTCACTTAAGAAGATTAAATTAGTTTATGTGGTAAGGTCGTGATATAATAAAATAAAGAATTTATTTTCCATTAAACAATGTTCCCACGCTTAATTCCCACTAGAATGGATGCTAAGGTTAAGTAAACGCGTAATAGAGCAAAGTTACACAACTTTGAGGTTGGATTAACACTCGGTGGAGTGAAAGAAGTAGATTCCTAAAAGTGGAAAACCACTTTCGCGTAGAGGTTAAGCGCGAAGCGTAGAACACGATTCCGTAACTCGCGGCGCGAAATTAAGCGTAGTTCCGGAGATATAGAAAAAATAAAAAGTTTCTCGACGCGAGCGACACCCAGGACACCTGGGACACACCATGGAACAAACCCCATGTCGATAGCGCACCGGGTTCGCTACTTAGCAAACCAAGCGTCTTCTTCAGGAACAAAGGTTACAGATAGCCTCTAGGGATCGCGAGGAACCCAGCGCACACACTTCCGTCAACATAGATCGACTGCCCCGGAAACGGGCAAACGGAGCGTCCTAGAGCAAAATGCAAGTCACCGATGGCCTCAGGGGGTTGCGAACAACACCATAGTTGAACGGCATCCGCGTAGCACCAACGCCCGCGAAAATAGCGAACGGTGATAGATACGCGAAAAAGAACAACATAAGCGTGTTCAAGGAGACGAGGGGAATACGTAGAAATCAATCCCGTCGAGATCGGACAAGTGCCCCAGGAAATAGCGAACCGGGACACTCCTCCTGGAACAAACGATATGGACAAAGGTACTAGGTCCTAAAGAACAGCCCCATGTGGTTGGCGTCGATGTCCGACCAACGCCCCGGGAAATAGCGAACCGGAAGACCGATCGCAAAAGTAACAACGGAAATGGGTCCCAGGCGACCCAGGGGACGCGAATGCGAAGTCGATAGTATCGTGCGAGGCCCAGGAGGCTACTTAGCGAGCGCGTTACCCGATCGAAGCGAAATTCAATGTGTGAACGCAATGGCATACGCCCGTCACACCCATGGTGCGAAATCGGTGGATTTCACACATTAAAATTATAAGATTATAGGAGGGAATTACACGAACGTGTGGCAATGCGGAAAGGTGATTAGAACATATCAAATGATGACGCCGTCGAAGATAGCGTAACTGCGAAGGCGTTATCGATGAGTAAGGTAGTAATATTATATGGGAATTGCGTATGAACAATCGCGACAACTACGTACAAGTAACAATGTACGCGATATCACGCGAGTCACCTGATATATGGTAGAACGTTCTGGAAGAACGCGTACAGCGATAAATCGAACACCCGGTATATTATAAAAGCTTCTAGAAGCGAGTGAAAAACTTGTTTGCGACAAGCGAAGCACGAGTACGAGCTTACATACAACGGGGGCACAATAGCGGCACGTGAAGACATCTGGCGAATGCGTGACGCCGTGCGAGAACGACGCACGAACCGACGACGGACTCGAGGAGTCTCTCGCCGAACGTGGTACAGTGCGGACGTACCGTGTAGCGAATCCGTCAAATGAAATCGGAGTCTCTCGCCACACGCGGTACCGTGCGGACGCGTATGTGCCGTTGCGAGCGAACAACGAGATATCCCGCGTACGGAGCAAATCCGCTTATAACATATTACAACTCACGTAATAACGCGAATAATTAATAATCGTATAGTGCGGTTACGCGTACAGAGTGTTTGTATCTGAAACATAAAGGGAAAATAAATTAAATTTTACCTGTTCGAGAATGCGCGGGTTCGCGAGAGGTAACGCGAGGAAGACAACACGAGGAGACACAGTCAAAAAAAGATTATGAGGCTAAGTACAACCACAAAGTATATTACAATAATTTATACAATATGTACAGAGTTCTTTGGTTTTAGCCACGAGAAACGAGCCGTGAGCGCGCACAGAATTGAGCACGGCGTGCTAGAGGCAGCAAAGCGGTTCGCGAAGCGAAATAGCGAAAAGCTAATCGAAGCGGTGTACGAAAGCAAGCGGTGTGCGAAAGCAAGCGGTGTGCGAAGCGGTTGTAACTGATACTGCGGGTGATCTACGAACGAGTCGTCCTCTCCATCGAGGCACACTCCTTTATAATCTCGTTGTTTTTCGCAATCGCCAATTGTTTCGCTACTTTGTCGGTGACCTCTGGTTTTCTCCAGCGATTGGAGGCGAAGGGCTATGACGCGTCTCGAGCCGTATCTGCCTTGCGCGGAACGCGCCCTGTGACCGACGATTGGCCCTCGGTGGCCGACGTCACCGTATTGCGTCGACGCGAGGCAAAACATTGCTCGCCGGCCGTTAGCGATTATTATAGGTTTTTTTTGGTGTTTGGTACACCGACGATTGTTTGTAACGTGGGGCTGGCTTACCGGAAAACGACGTTCTAGAAACGTCTTGGATGTAAAATATGCGGCCTGTAAAATGCCCACGTTACAAGCAATGCATTTAGCAATTTCATATACCGATTTAATGAAGCTCCCTCGAGGGCACACGCATTGTGCCGTTTCTCGCGATAGCTGTACGCAGCGGTGGAATCGCAATCTCAAACATTACCCGATATCGTAACGAGTGATAATCATTCACCTATCCTGTTCCCGAGATACCCACCCACTTATCTGTCGGCATCTCGATACGGAGATCCAACGGCGGTCCAGCGAAGGTCCCGAGGCAGCGCGAGGTGCACAGCGACGAGCCCAAGATGGTCCAGCGGCAGTCCTACAGCGGTCAATCCAGAGAGCCTGAAACAGAGAAAAGGGGAGAAGCCAGGTCAACGAAAGGGTCAGTGATAATTATATTCATATCTTTCTCGGTGGGTCAGACGAAAACCGAGTGGCGACCGTGATAAAACCGAATAAAATTGAGTCGTAGACTTTACCGGCCCTCCGTCCGGTCACAACCTCACCCAGGTTCGCCTTTACCTCCTGTATCCGCCGATAGGACCTCGCTTGACATTTTGCGAGGAGGTCTATCGGTGGGATACCGGCGAGGGCAGTCACCCCCACGTGTGAGACGGTCCTATATGCTCGGGATGCCCATTGCGCGATCAATCGCTGGACACCCGCGAGCTGTCCACGGAGCGCCACGTTCTCCGAGACCTTCTCCGCCCAGACGGGCGCTCCGTACAACAATACCGAGTGGACCGTCATCGCGTAGAGGCGGTGCACGTGCCCTCCCGCGCCACCCAAATTGGGTAGCAGCCTGGCCAGGCTGTTCGCCATCGCCTTGGCTTTCGCGACTGCTCGGGCAACGTGCGCACCGAAGTCGCTAGTGCCACCCAGCCACACCCCCAGATATTTGATTTCGAGGGTGATTGGGACGCGGACTCCCTCCACGTCCAGGCAGAGGCCCCCAGGAGGCGCTTCCCGCAGAGCCCGCCCAGCCCTGGCAGACACCATATTCCCTGGCGGGTCGACCCGGTCCACCCGTCAGGATCCTACGCGGCTTGCCAGGGCCGCGCCGTAGCCGGTTGAAAAACCAGCAGGCCTGGATCTTCTGCGGGGCCACCCAGAGGCCAAACTGCCCGATTGCGCGCACCACCGTGGCTGCCGCCACGTTGGCCAGCCCAAGTGCTTCCTGCCATGTCTCCCCGCCGACTCCCAGGTACACATCATCTGCGTACCCGGACAGCCAACAGCCGGCGGGGAGAGCCACCCGGAGGACCAGGTCGTAGGCAATTATCCACAACAAGGGGCCCAATACGGACCCCTGCGGTACCCCACAGCCCATGATCCTGATCCTCAGGACTCCTCCGTCCACGAACATGAGCCCCCTGTCCCGGAAATAGTCGGCGATCACCCGGACGAGATAGGGTGGTACGTCGAGCCGTAGGAGGGCCTCTCCTATTACCGGCTAGGGCAGGGAGTTAAACGCGTTCTGGATGTCAAAACCGACGCCCAGAACCACCCCACCCCGACCCGTGACCTCGTCCGTGCGGGCCAAGAGAACGACGACTAGATACAACGTTATTCCGGACACGGACGAGTCCGAGGATGAGGGAAAAGCCGCGGAAGAAGCCGGAGAAAGAAGCGGCGGAGATAAATCGGCTAAAGATCCTAGCCGAGATAGACAGGGAAGGACAGCCGGCGGTTTATAGACCCCCTCTGAAGGGAGTAGGTCAAACCCTATTAGAAGATGGGGTACCGCCCAAAGATCAGGCAAGGGAAGAGCAGACGATAGAAACCAGATTGGCGAACACCCTCTCAAAACAGATGAGGGAGATGTTCGAAAATCTGGTGGCCAGCCTTGGCGTCGCTTTACTCAGCGTGCCAAATCGTGGTGCGAGAGAGGAGCCCGCCAAGGAGAAGAGGACTTCCACTTCCACGGACAAACTAGGAAAGGGAAGAGGCACACAGGCGCCCAAGAAACAGGACAAGACTGAGCCTAAGAACTTGGCCGCCAAAAAAGGGAAGGATGACGGCGGTAAAGCCAAAGTCAAGGAGGCGGGAGCTAAGAAGGCAAACGTCTCCAAGGGCAAGACCCCAGTAGTCGGTGCCATCACTGACAAGGCTGCTAATATTCCTGCCCCAGCCCCTAAAAATGTCGCCACGGCCCAGGCTGACACCTGGGCCACCGTGGTCAGGCGTGGGGGAGCAGGAAAGAGTGGCGGAAAACCGAAAGCGAGTAAGGCGGCTAGTAGCGACGAAAAGTCTTCCGCACCGAAGACGCAAACCGCCAAGGCCACACCGAGGACGGCCAAACCAGCCACGGCCGGTAAGATAGCAAATGCCGGGAAGAGAAAACCGCCGCGAGCAGCGGCGGTTACCATTACATGCGACAAAGGCAACTATGTCGAGGTAATGAAAGAGGCAAGAGCCAAAATATCCCCAAAGGAGTTGGGAATAGAGGGAACATTAAGGCCCAAGAGAGCCCAAACAGGGGCACTCCTTATAGAGGTCCCAAGGGCCGAAAGCGCAGCCAAGGCAGAGGCGGGTAGATTAGCGGCAGTGTTCGCCGGGCGCGAAGGAGTCCGGGTCAATAGGCCGCAAAAGACCACGGAAATCCACATTCTCGACGTCGAAGATTCGATAGAGAGTGCGGAACTGGCATCGGCAATAGCTGAGGCCGGTGGATGCAGGCCGGACGAAGTCCAAGTGGGACCCCTGCGTAGAGGGCCCAACGAACTAAATACGGCATGGATCAAATGCCCCATAACAGCGGGGAACAAAATCGTGGCGCAGGGAGGAAAACTAGTAGTAGGTTGATTCGTGGCCAGGGCTCAGGCGTTGGAAACTCGCCCTCTACAGTGTTTCCGATGCTTGGAGGGCGGGCACGTAAGAGCCTGCTGCCCAAGCACGGTAGATAGGAGCAATCGCTGCTACCGCTGCGGCGAAGAGGGCCACCGAGCTCAGGGATGCTCCGCGAAGCCCAGATGCCCCGTCTGTGCCGACAAGGGCAGACCGGCGGGGCACAGAGCAGGGGGGAAGGCGTGTGCCTCGGCGAAGCGCAAGACCAGGCCGGCTAGACCAGTACAGGCCACAGGAGCGCAAAACCGAGTCAACGCAAACTAGGAGACGATGCAAGTAGATCCGGAGATAGCAGCACCCGGGTCAACTTACGCCCTCCCTACCATAACAAGTATAGAGACGGTTAAGGAGGCCAAAAAGAGGCCCGCTTCAGACGGGGAACAAGGAGGGACCGGCAACGACTCTCCACTGCCTCAAAGGAAAAAGAAGGAGTGCAGGAAGGAGGAAAATGAAAAGAAAGATCCGTCAATAGAGAAACGGAAGGACGAGGAGAAAGAGACGGAGGACTCTCCTGAAGAAGACCTGTAATGGCCCAACGACTCCTCCAGGCCAACGTTAATCACTGCCGCGCCGCCCAAGATGTGTTGCTGCACACAATGGCGGAGCGCGGCAGTGGCCTGGGGGTAGTCGCCGAGCCATACCGGGTGCCAAGCCATCACGCGTGCTGGGCGGCCGATACCCGGGACTCGGTGGCCATTACATGGAGAGCCACTGTGTCCCGCCGCCTGTACTCGGCTGGAGGCAGGCGACGGATATGTGGCGGTAAGGTGGGGTCAAGTAGTGGTGATTGGGGTGTATGTGTCCCCCAACACCACACTTAATCAATTCGAGGCATTCATCGATAGGCTATGGATGTGCGTAATACGATGGATGCACGAACCGACGGTGGTAGCCAGGGACTTCAACGCCAAATCGGCGATGTGGGGGTCCCCGGTTACCAACGCCAAAGATAGAGTGTTGAAGAGGTGGGCGGCGGGCCTGGGCCTATGCGCGATGAACGAGAGATCGGTGCAGACCTGTGTGCGGCACCGCGGGGGCTCGGTGATCAATATCACATGGGCGAGCCCCCGAGCCGCGCGCCTCATAACCGGGTGGAGGGTGGCCGAGGAGGTGGAGAGTATCTCCGATCATCTTTTCATAGAGATGAGCCTCCAGGTCACCCCCCCCCCCTCCGAGGTCCAGGCCCGTCGTCAGGAATTGGACGTTAAATTCCCGAGGTGGGCATTAAAGAGGTTGGATGGCGAGATGATGGGAGCCGCCATCCAGACCTCATTGTGGGTTGATGACTTTGTGCTCGACATGGCCGCCGACGTGGACGAGGCAGCCAAGTGGATCGGGGATATGATGAAGAACGCGTGTGACGCGTCGATGTCCCGGTCCAAGCCTCGTCCGCGAAAGACGGCATACTGGTGGACGGAGGAGTTAGCCGAACTTAGGCGCTCCTCCGTCCGGGCCAGAAGAGTCTGGCTGAGGGCCCGCAGGAGTGGAGACCCTTACAGACTGGAGATAGCCGGGGAGGGTTACCGTTCTGCCAGACAGGCCCTCTGGCGCAATCAAGAAAGAGAAGGATCGTTCCTGGGAGCTGCTCGGGGCCCTGGATAGGGATCCGTGGGGGCGCAAGTATCTATGGTCCTGAACAAATTCAGGACCTGGGTGCTCCCAACGACGGAGTCTCTGGACTCCGGGTTCCTCGAGGAGATCGTGGAGACCCTCTTTCCGGACGACCCCGGGGAGAGGGCTCACGGAGGTCCTGCTCCACCAGAGGTGGAGTGGGACGAGGAACTCGGGGTGAGTATGGAAGAGCTAGTCCAGGCAGCCAAAAAGCTCAAGACTGGCAAGGCTCCGGGCCCCGACGGCGTCCCGGGACAAGTGTGGAAATTGATCCCGGGGGAACTGGCCGTGCATCTAAGGGCAATATATACCCGATGTCTCAAAGACGGCCGATTCCCCCGGGAGTGGAAGGTGGCCAAACTGGTCCTCCTCTCCAAAGGCCGGCAAGGCCGCGGGCTCACCCTCGGCATTTCGTCCAATATGCCTGCTGGACGAGGTCGGGAAGCTGTTTGAACGGATCATAGCTGACCGACTCGTCCGGCACCCGTCCCGGACTGGCCCAGATCTATCTGAGTGCCAGTACGGCTTCCGGGAGGGACGATCGACGGTGGATCAATCGCATCCGTGCCCTCTCGAAGGTGGCGGCGGCCGAGGGCAGGGTGTTGTTAGGCGTCTCTTTTGACGTAGCTAACGCGTTTAACACCCTGCCCTGGTAGGTGATACGAAAGGCCCTGTTATATCACAGGGTCCCACCGTATCTGGTCGCCGTCCTGTACGACTACCTCCGGGACAGGAGGCAAGTGTACGTGGACAGAGACGGCACGCTGAGGGTGAAGCTAGTCATACGAGGGGTTCCACAGGGGTCGGTCCTCGGCCCTACGGTACGACGCCGTGCTACGCGTCGCCCTGCCCCCGGGATGTTGGTTGAATGGATTCGCCGACGATACATTCCTGGGTGTCGAGGGCGACGACTGGGAGAAGGCCAGGCGAAAGGCCAACGTTGCAATAGTCAGGGTGGTGGCCGCGATGAAGGAGGTGGGCCTCAGGGTGGCCCCGCAAAAAACGCAGACGGTCTATTTTCACGACCGCCGGCGGGGCAAGCCACCCGGGGTTTACGTAATGGTGGAGGGAGTTCGTGTCCCCGTAGAGGCCCAGATGAAAGTACTGGGCCTCTGGCTGGATGGTAACTGGAGCTTCGGCGAGCATTTCGCTCGCCTGGCTCCTAGGATGCTCGGCGTCGCCAATAACTTGGCGAGACTGATGCCAAATCTGGGAGGGGCGAGCGGAAGGGCTCGCCGATTGTACGTGGCGACGGTGCATGCCGTGGCACTCTATGGTGTGGGCAGCAGCGGCGGAGGGCTCCACTTGCATCAAGGCGCTTTTGCGCCGAGCCCAGCGAGTGGTAGCCCTAAGAGTGTCACGGTCCTATCGCACCGTCTCACACGCGGCGGCGACGGCCCTGGCGGGAACTCCCCCATTGGAGCTCGCAGCCCGACAATACGCCGAAGTTCATCGGCGTGTCGGGGAGCTGCGGGCTGGGGGCGGGGAGTAGTGGTGCCCAGGGCTCGTCAGACCATTAAGCTCCAGGAAAAGGCGGTCCTCATACGCAAATGGAGAGAGTACCTCGCCGATCCGGCGTTGTTGTACGGCAAGAGGACTGTCGACGCCATCCGGTCCCACCTGGAAGAGTGGCTGGGTGGTCGGGGACGCAAACTAGCGTATAATGCGACACAGGTGCTCACCGGACACGGATGCTTCGGTGCGTATTTGTGTCGCATAGGGAAAGAGGCCACCACCAAGTGCTGGCATTGCAACGAGGAGAGGGACACGGCGCAGCACACGCTGGAGGAGTGTCCAGCGTGGTGTGTGCAGCGCCGTGCCCTCACGGACGAGATAGGTCCGGACCTCTCCCTACCGGCTGTCGTGGCAGCGACAGTCGCTAGGGAGGAGAAGTGGAAAGCCTTTTTGGCATTCTGTAGACAAGTCATGTCTACAAAGGAGGACGCTGAGAGGATCCGTCGCGGGGAGAGAAATCCTCCTCCCGATGACGCGACGGACTCCTCTCAATCATCAAGATCATAACGGGTCCTCTCTCTATAAGAAAGGGCTCATACTTTGTTCCGACGGAGAACACGCTGTACACCAACAGCAAGAGAGGTGCAGCACCTCCGAATTCTTCTCCCCCGACGGGGTGGGAATTCGGAGGAAGGGAGGTCGGCGTCCCGGCGGGGATTCCGGGGCGTCGACCAAGCCTCCCACAAAACAAAGGGAGGAGCGGAGGGGTGGGTGGTGTCCACACCCCTCCGCACAACTAGATCAGTAGGCTCCTAGAGCCACAAAGCCTCATGGCTCAGAGGAGAGAGCCACGCTGGCTCAGCGCTGGGGGTGCCCGGATGCAGCGAATGTTCCCGGGTTACCCCCTATAGGCGCAGGAAGGACACCCGCTGGGTTTTAGTCGGTAAGAATCCGACACTCCCCTCGCTCCTCTCCCCGGAGGGCGAGGGAGTCTTTCCCCTCCCATAAAGAGGGGGCTACCGGGCCATATACCGGGCCTTAGGGCCCGGGAACCCGGTAGTCGAAGATTTCCCAGCGTTAAAAAGAAATTGTCACCACCAGGAGAAGGAGGATCGAAAGGGCCGTTGGAGACTCCTAGAAAGAAGAGCAAGCCCTCGGATCCTGCGAGTAAGGACAAGAGCCAGGAATACAAAGGGAGAATTTTATGATGGCTTTCTTATGGACCTAGATGGACTTTTGGATACAATCAACTATTTACGTTGCGAATGTGAGCAAAAAGATCGGACACTTCGCAAGACGAAGGATCTAATGGAAGATTTGAAAAACAAGGTGGAAAACGTGATCCCTGAGACACTAAAGGTTTATGATATAGGAATGCAGGAGGCGATAACCAAGGAAGTGAAGAGACAGATGGCAGAGGTGGAAGGATACTACAAGAGCAAGATTGAGGATTTGCAATCCCAACTTGAAAGAACGAAGGCGGTGCTTCACGAGAAGGAGGAGTCTATACAGTTAAGAGGGGAGACTCTTCGACTGAAAATGATGTTGGAGTCTAGGGAAAGGGAATTGAAAGAGAAAGAACAGAAGTTAACATCAGGAGAGAAAAATACCTCTACGCAGATGGAGGTGGAGGATACACCAAGGGTCAATTCCTCCACCCAAACTGAGCAGGAACAGGGAGAGATTCCGGTAGAGGCGGAGGGAGATCTCAGAGGACTTTTGATATCTTTAGAGAAAAGGATGACGGCACTAACCAAGGAGGTTGGTACCGTAAAGGGCATGGTGGCCCGCCCGACTACCGTCCTCCAGAGGGTGGATGAGACGAATGTCTCCATCGGTAGGGTGGTCGGGGGTCTCCCTCGTGGTGGAACGCCTTGGCGTGGCGAGGGGGCTCCCCGTTCGGATCCGACGGGCCATGACCGGAGACTTCTGTTCACAGAAGTCACCGCGGTGGCTTGTTGGTGAGGTGCGGGGTCCAAGATTCCACCCTTCCTGTCAACGGACCAAGTCCGGAGAGGCGGGAAGAATGGGAGCCCGGCGACTCCCTTAGGGACTGGCCTTCGGGCCGGTCCCAATCGCCGGTAGGGGTTGGCGGCCCTGACTTCAATCGCCCGGTCGGCCGGGACCGTTAGGGGGGAGTTTCGACTCCTCCCGCCGGCCTAGAGGAAGGAAAACCTCGATAAAAAACCGTGGGGTGGGTCTCGAATCGCTCGACCATTGCACGCCGGTGCTCCGGCGGGTCGGGGGATTCGGACCCGTCATGGGGGGAGCGGGCCTCTCTCATCCATTGCACGCCGGTGCTCCGGCGGGGCGGGAGAGGTTTCGCTGGGGTCTCTTTGGGGATCCAGGGTGGGAGGTCCTCACCTCCGAGGCGGGCAGGGATGCCGTCTCGCCGAGGAGGTGGGAAGACCCTTGTCTCGTTACCCATTGCACGCCGGTGCTCCGGCAGGGGAGACGGGGGTAACCCTCTTTCGGGAGTCCCTGTACGTGGTGCAGGGACGACCGGAGGGGAGGCCCGTGTTGGGGACGTGCACACCAGGGACGCGGTCCCACGGTGTCTCCGACACGGAGGGCAGTTCCGAGCCGCTCCGACGTATTCGGAGGCCGGGGTCGGGCTGCCTGGGTGGGAGACCCGTCGGGCCGCTGGGACATATTTCCAGGTCGGGGCCGGCGGGTCTGGTCGCCGGACGTAAGGACCGGCGACGCGCGGAGGTGCCCGTTGGTGGCGTCGGCGGTGGGGCCTTGTTCTTCCTCTCTCGTCGCGTGCGGCGGGGGCCGGGATCGAGTTCGCTCGGCCGGTGCTGGGATCGAGCCTCGGCTCGGCCAGCTTCCCTCGTCGTGCGTGGGTGGGGGGGGGGGGTGGGGTCTCAGGCGTCGGCGCCGATCGGCGGGCGTGGCCTCACGGGTCGGGGGCGGCTTCTCGGAAATCCCCGGGGAGGCGTCCTCGATACGGGTTTGGCGGACCCGGGGATACCCGAGCTCGGGCAGGCTGGGCTCGTTAGCCGTGGTGGGCAACCAGCCTAGGAGAAGGACACTCCGAAATCAAACCATTCTTTTAAAATATGAAAATGAGTCAGGTAAAAGAAGTAAAACTTACCGGCCCAGGGGTTTCGGACACCCAGGGCCCGGCGGAAGAGGGGTATCGTCCCGGCCTCTCCCCGTCGTCATCATACGTCGGGCTAACTCCAGGGTTGGCGGCGGGTCCTGGAGCGGAACGAGCTACCGCCGATGGTAGAGTGGAGTCGGGAGTCACAGGAGATCCTGTCACCCCCATGCCCAAGGACGGCAACAAGGGCAAGCTTAGAGGCCCGGCAAGCGCCCGATTGAAAAAGATTGAGAGGACGGAGGATACAGTGTTCGTCGCTCCCTCCCCAGCTGGGGAAAGATCGACCGCGGAGAACCTCCCAAATAAGTCACCACACTTCCTGCAAAGGACGGGTGTGGATGCGCTTGTACACGAGGCGGAACAATCCGATGCCACGATGGACGACGTAGTGTCCATCTCGGACGAAGACGAGGAGACGGACTTGTCGGCCACCGCGCAGACGGACTTGTCGGCTACCGCGCAGCCCAAGAACAAGACCGTCAGACAAAGGAGGGCCGAAGAAAAAGAGGACAAAAGATTGAGGCATCTTCTAGACCCCTCAGCACCCGCCCAGCTCTCCAAGAACCGAAGGGCTAGGGAGCGGAAAATGATGGACGAACTCCGGGAAGCCCCAACAAGGGATCTTCCAAATCGGGTTTTGGAGGCGGTGAGGATGGTGGACAAAGTTTGTTCCACCGCCAAACACCTCCAGGGAACACACCAGGGGTGTTTGATCAAGGCGGCAGCGACCATCACTGCCGCCATCAATCACATGGTCACCCGTACGAACTGTGACGATCACTACGCCCAAGAAGCGGAGGTGGACGAGCTTCGCGCCCAAGTGACCGCGGTGAAGGAGGACAATGAGAGGCTCCGCAAGCAGGTGGAGAAGCTGTCGTCCCGCCTCAGGGGGGCCCCTATGGAGGTGGAGTTGGACGACGACCTCCCCATTCCACCCTCTCCAACTGAGGAGAAGGGCACTAGAAAAAAGAAGAAGGTCAACTTCATCGCGGAAACGTCCTCGGACGAAGACGATGAAGTTAGGAGGGAAAAGGCCGAGTCTGAAAGAAATAGACAGAGGCTCATGCAAAAAATGAGAGAGGAAGGCATGCCACCAGTAATAAGGCCTTCGATTGGGGGTAAGTCGACCGTCTTGGAAGAGGCGGTACCACCGATGGCTATGGCGATTGACGCACGACAAACTGCGACCGATGCTCAACACACAGCGACGGAGGTGATCGCGCAGCGAGTAGGAAAACTCGAAGACATGATCGCCTCGCTGGTGACACAACTGGCGAAGGGGCAACCTGTTGCTCCTGTGGGCGCCGCGAAGATGCCAGCGGCAACTGCGGACGCAGCACCGAGCCGCGGCCCAACCAAGGGCGGTAAACCCGACCCCAAGTCGGGGAAGGGAAATAAAAACCCCAAAACGAAGCCTTCCTTCGCGGAAGTAGCCGGGAAAACAGCTTCGGCCGGGAATAAGTCAACGACAACAACGGGACGCAAGGACGCTGGACCCACGAGTGACAAATGGGCCAGCAAGGGCTCCTCAGCTCCTCGAAAGACCGCGAAACAGGCAGAGGAAGCCTGGCAAACCGTCTCAAAGAAGAGGAACAAGGGAGGACAAGCAAATCAGCCCGCCTCCGGAAAGGGCAGAGGCAAGGCTGAGCCGCCTCTCGCAAAAGGGAAATCAGAAGTGGCCAAGCCCGCACCGGCGAAAACGACCAGCCGGTCCAAACAGGCCACGGAGGCGATCAACAAGAAAGCGGCGAGGAAGAAGCCTCCCAGGAGCGCCGCAATTGTTATCACCAGTGCGGAGGGAGGCTATGAAGACCTCCTCCGCGAGGCCAGAACGAAAATAAACCCGGCGGAGATGGGCTTCACCGCTGGGTTTAGGCCAAAGAGAGCCCAGACCGGGGCTCTCATCATAGAGATCCCGGGAAGGGAGAACGGCCCAAAGGCGGATCTGCTTGCGGACAGCCTTGCCAAGCTGTTCGCGGACCGCCCCACGGTAAAAATATCAAGGCCGGAAAAGACTAGCGAACTACGTGTCCTAGATCTGGAGGACTCTATTTCGGCTGAGGAAATAGCCGAAAAAATATCCGGGATAGGCGGGTGTCCGCCATCCCGGATACAGGTGGGGCAGCTGCGCAGGGGGACAAACGGGCTCAACACAGCCTGGGTCAGGTGTCCCCTTGCGGCTGCAAACGCCGTCCTGCAGGGAGGCGGACGAATAATGATGGGCTGGTTTGCAGTCCGCGTTCAAGCCCTGGAGAGCCGTCCCCTCCAGTGTTTCAAATGCCTGGAGGGGGGGCATGTCCGCTCGCAATGTCCGAGTGAGGCGGACAGGAGCGCCCGATGTTACCGTTGCGGGGGCGACGGACATCGGGCGCGGGATTGCAAGGGGACGCCATGCTGCCCGGTCTGCTCGGACCTGGGTAGACCGGTGAACCACCGTGCAGGGGGAAGAGCCTGTCAACCCGCCAGGAAAAAGGCGAGGCCTGGCAGAATGATGGGCAGGGGCAACGGGGGGCCCTCAAATGCGGCCGGGAGCGAGTCCCGTCCCCGACCCCAGCGGCCCACAGTCACGGGAATGGAAACGGTCAACGTTAACGTAAAGGTCGTCGACAAGAGGCCTCGGAAAAGAGTCGCCTCAGTCGCAGTGGACGAAGACAACGGGAAGGGAGACGCGGAAAAACCCCTCCCGCAGCGTAGGAAAAAGAACAGGGACGGCTCCACGGCGGGAGTGTCGGGACAGCCAAAGCCAGTGCCGAATCAAGAACTCCCAACGGCGGGGACCGATCCAACGTTGGAACGTAAGGAGGAGGGAACACCAGAGGTGGCGCTCGAAGGGATGCCCCCCCAATCATCGGCGCCACCAGGAGTCCCCAACGAGGCACCTGAGATATCAGGCCAAATCGGCATGGAGATAACCCCGGAGAAATCACCCGAGGATACTAAAGGAGATGCGAGGGGGATGGAGGCCTCAAACGACGAGCAACCATAATGCCCCCACGCATACTTCAGGGAAATTTAAACCGCAGCCCCGGCTCACAGGATGCTTTCATCCACACAATGGCGGAGCGGGGCTGCGAAATTGGGATCGCCGCGGAGCCGCATCGGATTCCTCAGAACCACGCATTGTGGGCGGGGAGTCTTTGTGGCCTTGTGGCTGTCACGTGGCGGCGGACCCGGGAGCCCGTTCCCTTCTCGAAGTTCGGGGAGGGGGACGGGTTCGTAGTGGCAAAGTGGGGCCGTGTCTACGTGGCGGGGGTCTACATTTCCCCTAACGTGGATACGGCCTCATACGAGAGGGTACTCGCAGACCTCAGAGACTGCGTCCTGAGGATTCCTCCCGCTCGCAGGGAAATACTGGTGGCCGGGGATTTCAACGCCAAGTCGGCGTTGTGGGGCTCCCCGGCCACCGACAGGCGAGGGAGGATCTTGGAAGCGTGGATGGCGGGCCTGGGCCTCGTAGTCCTGAACACGGGCACTGCTCAGACATGTGTCAGGCGGCAGGGGGGGTCCATAGTGGACTTGACGTGGGCAAGCCCCTCTGTCGCCCGTAGGGTGAGGGACTGGAGGGTGGCCGAGGAGGTGGAGTCGTTATCCGACCACCTCTTCATCGAGATGAGCCTTTCGGCCATTCCTCCGGAGGTCCGGGCCCGCCGCAGGGAGGCTGAGTCGCGCTTTCCGAGGTGGGCCGTCAAAAAGCTGGACGCCGACCGTCTGAGGGCGGCCATAAACGCCTCATTGTGGGTCGACGACGTGGCGGCCGCCTCGGATGACGTGGACGAAGCGGCAAGCTGAATCGGGGGAATCATGACGGCGGCTTGCGACGCCGCCATGCCCCGATCCAAGCCGCAAATAAGGAAGGCCGCCTGGTGGTGGACGGAGGAGATCGCCGAGTTGAGGCGATCCTCCGTTCAAGCCAGGCGGCGCTGGCTGCGCGCAAGGAGGGGCGGCAACCAGCGCAGACTGGACGAGACGGGAGTGGAATACCGCTCCGCCAAGCGGCTCTACTCCTGGGCCATTAAGCGGGCCAAGGACCGGTCATGGCAGGAACTCCTGCAGGCCCTGGACGAAGATCCGTGGGGGCGCCCATATTGCATGGTCCTCGGAAAACTGAGGACTTGGACGCCCCCAGTCACGGAGTCCATGGAGCCCGAATTCCTCGAGGAAGTGGTGGACACCCTCTTCCCGGACGATCCCGGGGAGAGGGTGAACGGAGGTCCCAGTCCGCCTGCGACGGACAGGTGCGAGGAGTTCGAGGTCTCCATGGACGAGATGAGAAAAGCCGCCAAGAAATTCAAGGCAGGCAAAGCTCCAAAGCCGGACGGGGTTCCGGGAAAAGCCTGGTCCTTGGCCACGGGGGAACTGGCCGAGCGCTTGCGCGTCATCTACACCAAGTGTCTCAAACAAGGCCGGTTCCCCAGGGCGTGGAAAAGGTCAAAATTGGTCCTCCTCCCCAAACCGGGGAAACCCGCCGACCAGCCGTCGGCGTATAGGCCGATTTGTTTGCTGGACGAGGTCGGCAAGCTCTTTGAGCGGATAATAGCCGACCGAATCGTCCAGCACCTGTCCCGCACTGGGCCTGATCTGTCACAGGCCCAGTTCGGCTTTCGGAAGGGAAGGTCGACGATCGATGCGATCAAGCGCATCGAGTCCCTCCTGAAGGCCGCTTTGGAGGAAGGCGGGGTGCTGCTCGGCGTCAGTTTTGACGTGGCGAACGCGTTCAACACCCTGCCGTGGCCGGTAATAAGGGACGCGCTCCTGTACCATGGAGTGCCCCCTTACCTTGTGGCCACATTACCTGCGGGACAGGGAATTGGCCTATACGGACCAGGAAGGCGTGGTCCGGGTCAGGCTGGTCGTGCGGGGAGTTCCACAAGGGTCGGTCCTAGGGCCACTCTTGTGGAACATTGGGTATGATTATGTTCTCCGGATCGCCCTCCTCCCGGGATGCTGGTTAAGCGGCTTCGCCGATGACACATTCCTGGGAGTCGAGGGCGACACGTGGGAGGAGGCCAGGACAAAGGCCAATGTCGCAGTGGCGGCAGTCGTGGCCGCGATGAGGAAAGTGGGCCTCAAGGTGGCTCCCCAGAAGACATAGGCTGTCTTCTTTTACGACAAGTCTAAGGGGAGACCGCCGGGGGTCCACATCATAGTGGAGGGGGTCCGGGTCCCCGTGGGGGCCAGCATGAAATTGCTGGGCCTCTGGCTGGACAGCACCTGGAGTTTCGGCGAGCACTTTGCTCGCCTGACTCCCAGAGCCAAGGGCGTGGCCAACAGTCTGGCCAGGCTGATACCCAACCTGGGAGGGGCGAGCGGTCGTGCTCGCCGGCTCTACGCCACGACGGTGCACGCCATGGCACTCTACGGCGCCCCGATATGGGCGCCAGTGGTCGAGGGCTCGGGCAGAATCAGGGCGATGCTACGCCAGGTTCAGCGGCCCATTGCCCTAAGAGTATCACGCGCGTACTGCACCGTCTCACACGCGGCGGCAACGGTCCTCGCGGGGCTTCCCCCGCTAGAGCTCGCAGCCCGCCAGTACGCCGAGGTGTACAGGCGTGAGCGGGAACTGCGGGCTGGGGGCTGGGGGAGATCCAGTCCTGCCGAGGGCCCGTAGAGCCATCAGACTCCAGGAGAAGACCGCCCTCATCGGACGATGGCAGACTTGGCTGGCTAACGCCGAGTACGGCCGGAGGACGGTCGACGCTGTCCGGCCCTGTCTAGCCGAATGGCTAGACAGTCGGCGACTCGGACTAACGTTTCACGCGGTGCAGGTGCTCACCGGGCACGGGTGCTTCGGTGTGTACCTGCACCGCATTGGTAAGGAGGCCACGACGAAGTGCCACCACTGCGACGAGGAGAGAGACACGGCGCAGCACACGCTGGCGCACTGTCCAGCGTGGGCGGCCCAGCGCCGTGTCTTACAGGGGGAGGTCGGTCGTGACCTCTCCCTCCCGACCATAGTGGCGGCTATGGTCGGGGACCAGGAAATATGGCGGGCATTCACCAGTTTCTGCGGACAGGTGATGTCGCGCAAGGAGGAGGCGGAGAGAATCCGCCGGGGCGAGGTAAATCCTCCTGACCCGGCGGATCAATCCGATTAACGAGAAATCTAGCGGGGCGGACTACACGCGCAGTCAGCGCCATAAGTCCGCCCCCCCCACCTTATCCGCCGACAAAAGTCAGTCGACGGATAACACGCCGCAATAACGGCAAGAGCCGTGCAGCACCTCTGGGCCTTCCCTCTCCGACGGGAGGGAAGTCCGGAGGACGGGAGGTTCGGCGCCCCGGCGGGGACAACGGGGCGTCGAACTACCTCCCAAAAACAAAGGGAGGAGTGGCGGGGTGAGGTGGTGTCACACCCCGCCACATATAACAGATAATGGAGCGGCCAATCAAGGCCGAGAGCGCAAAGCTCTAGTGTTAGAGAGCCAGAACAGGCTCCGCGCGCCGGAGGCGCCCCGGAAGTAATGATAGCCAGTTCCCGGGGCGCCTCCAACCGGCGCAAGGATGGACACCCGTGGAGTTTTAGCCGGTAGGCTGCGGGCCGCGATCCTTGGGGGCACGCGGGTGGGGGGCCTAGGCCCTCCTCGCCACCTCCCCTGTAATCGGACGCATCACCCGCAGAATCCGGCACTCCCCTCGTCTCTCTCCCCGGAGGGCGAGGGGGTCTTCCCCCTCCTACATCAGAGGGGGCTGCTGGGCCACATACCGGACCTTTTTAAAGATCCGGGAACCCAGCAGTTGAAGATTTCTCCACGAAAAAAAAAAAAAAAAAAAAAAAAAAGGGTGGTCGGGGGTGGGTCAGACACGGCTGGGGAGAGGAGCGAAAAACCCTCTCTTCGGCCGGTTAAGAAGAAGAGCACTCCAATCCGCGCTCCCCCGACTTATGCGGGAGGGAGTTGCGAAAGGAAGTCGGAGTAGTGCAGGGGGTGGTGGAGCCCAGCAAGGGGCTGTTCCACCTCCCGACAAAGTTACTACCAGCCGTGCGACTGGGGGTAAGGGAAGGGCGCGAGTGCCGGTCTCCCCCAGAACAGCGGCCGTCGCGCTGACGGTGCTGCCGGGGGGACCGGTAACCTATGCATCGGCATTGAAGATAGCCAAGGAACGGGTCTCCTTGGAGGAGATTGGAATCGGGGTTGGGGCCATGCGTTGTCGGCGCGCGGTCACCGGGGCCTTACTTATGGAGGTCCCTGGGGATGATTCAGCCGCTGGAGCGGACCGCTTAACGGCCCGCCTCCGCGACGTATTCGTGGGGCAAAACGTGCGAATCACCCGGCCCTCCAAACGCGTGGATATTCGCGTTGGGGGGCTGGACGATTCTGCAACCGAGGAGGACGTTAGGAGGGCACTGTCCGAAGCGGGACGCTGTCCCCCCGGGGAGATTAAGATCGGCTTGATCTGGACGTCTCCTCGGGGCATGTGCTCCATGTGGGCACAATGTCCAACAGCGGCTGCTGCGACAGCTGTAGGAGAAGGGGGCCTCGGCGTGGGCTGGGTGAATGCCCACGTCGAGGTGCTGCAGCCTCGCCCCCTGAGGTGTTATAGATGCCTCAGGGAGGGGCATACCCGTTTAGGGTGCACCCCACCGGTGGACCGCAGTAGCTTATGCTACAGGTGCGGTGGTGCGGGACACCGGGCCGTCCTCTGTCCGGCGGAGTCCCCGAAATGTCCGCTTTGCGCGGATTCGGGGGCCCCTGCGGAGCATTGGATGGGGGGGGGGGGCGGGGTGCAGCGAGAAGGAGGCTGGGGGACGAGGGCCGCCGGTCACCCGGGTCAACCCTCGGGCGGCGGTTCCTCCTCCCCCAAGGTAGACGACTTATAGTCAGGGTAAGTGCGGCCCGGGGGCGGGCTGGAGCGAGTTCCCTACGGGGTTTCGTCACGGGTGCCCGCTCTCGGTTCGCTGGGGGTCGGTGTTCGGGGACTCGTCCTCGGGCACGGGCTCCCGGCCACCGCCTGCGGTGGTGCGGCGAGGGGACGGCTTCGGTAATAAACACCGGAGTCCTCCCCTCTGCCGTATGGGGAGTGGGGTGCGGTTGGGGAGCCGTGCCTCACCGCCGATCCATTCAGAGTCGGCAGCCTCAATTAGGTGGGTGGCGTCAGGGGCTAGTTCCCCCAGACTGCCACATAGTTAGGGATATACGGGAAACCGTAGGGATGGATCGGTTAGCGACGGCAGCGGTAGATACACTGGATTGCTTGAAAAGTTCCCAGGGTCTACCATTAAACTGCCGGGTCGGAACTCTTGGGGTTTTAGTGAGTAGGCGGCGGACTTTGGTCCGTCGAATCCCACACTCCCCCCGTCCCGACTATTCCCCAGGGGCGGGGGAGTCTTACCCCTTTGGGGGGTCACTGGGCGCGAGACTGGTTGCCGTGGCTTAGCTGCGGCGTAATTACCCCGACCGCGTCCGGTGATGGAAGATTTCCCCAAGTAAAAAAAAAAATAAATAAAAAAATAAAAAATTGTCACAACCACACCTGCCCGAATTCAACTGATTATCACGGTCGCCACTCGATTTTATTCTATGCCCATCGAGAAAGATAAAGTGATTCAAGATTAACCGTTCGCTGACTCCGCTAATTCCCCTCCTTCTCTCTGTTTCAGGTTCTCTCTCGCTCTCGCTCTCGACGCCCGTTCGCTGGATCACCGTGGGACTTCTCGCCGCTGGACGGACCGTCGTCGGAGACTTCCTGTGCACCGCTGGATTCTACGCCCCTGCTGGACCGCCGCTTCTGGATCGCTGGATCGCCGTTGGAGATGTTTCGGAACACCGACAGGTAAGTATTAACGAAGGAATCCTGTAAGTATTTCACGCGTTTAGGTAAATGTCTGAATAATCGAAACTCTGTTATTTATAATAGGTAGAATAATAATTTATTCCTCTGTTTCAGCTTTACAACAGTGTTTCCCGCACTCGGATCTTTCGCCGCGCGTACGGACGACTATTGCTTTCTTCTCCTACGTTACAAAATCACTCGGTTGCTATACGTTTCGCGTAATGGGTACAGTGACGCGTTTTTATAAACGTATTGACGATTTTTCGCGTCGTCCGCGGGATTGTTCAACGGCCTCGCTAAGTATCTTCCGAATCGCGTTTGAAATTATTCCAAGTTCTCGCTCGAATATTCTAGTCGCGGAGCACCGCTCTGTATTACGACCTTCCGATGCCACGATCAACCGAAGACTCCTTGTACAAGGAGCTCCGTGCTATACGACCGCTCGATACCACGCTCAACCGAAGACTCCACGATTCCGTGCTCCGGCTGCTTCGTCCCGCCGTGGCCGATACGCCCCACTCCGGCCGCAGTCACGCAATTGCGTCAGCCCCCGGAACATTCTACGCGTGATCACGCCGTGTTCGACCTTGTATTGCTCGGCCCGAACAATGGGCTATTGTTCTCGCTTGCCGTCACGTAAACCCGCTACCGCATTCCGCGCTTTCACATTTCACCTTGCTCGCGATATTATTTGTTCGACGTGCCTTTACCAATGATGAAATCTACTTTCACAATGTCTTTATTCATTTATTACATTACGTCGCACGTTCGAACGCTCCTCACGGTCAAAGCGAGATGTTCACAATATTATCGCTTATGCGTGACGGACCTCCCCTGCGCCTCCTTAGCACGCCCTTATCGCGATTTCGCGATCGCTCCGCGGGCTTGCTTTTTCGCGACCCCGTGGTCGCGCGTCGTCGCGGCTTGGCAGGTGGCCTTCCCCGCGCGTCCTCGACCCGAACCTACGGCGGTTTCGCGCTCGCGCCCCGGGTTCGCGTTTTCGCGATCCCCGGCTCGGACATTGGCGCGGACCTACCAGGTGTCTCCGCTGGGTTGTCCTCGACACGCCCATGTCATAAAATCTCGTGGCTTACCCTGGGTTCGCGATATCGCGACCCGGTGGTCGGACCACGTCGCGCACCCCATGGCCGCGTGTCCAAGGGTGCCCCTGACACGCCGCCATTCCTCGGGGATGTGCCCCGGCTTCCAAATTTCGGACCTGGTGCTCGGCCGTCAACGCGGACCTGGCTGTAGTATTCCCGGCCTGTCACTCGACTCGCCCGTATCACGACTTCTCGGGTCCTTCCGCGCGCTCGCGTTATCGGCACCTGGTGCTCGGATCGCGTTCGGACTTGTCTCGTCGCATTCGTCGCGCCATACTCGACACGCTCATGTCCTTGGTTCGCGCGCCTCGCTCGCGGTTTTTCGTGTTTCTCGTGCTGAACGTCGCGTCGGTCCGTTCGCGACGCGTCGATGTCTCTCGTACGTATCATCGCAATTCGTTGTTCGCGATACACACGCATTTACGCACGCTTCACACGTTCTGTCCTTCTTCACGCTTGTCCGTGCTGTACATTGTGTCGTACCGAAATAAATAAAAGCAAAACTGAATGACTCAAAGGATAAACCCCTTTCTTTACCGCGCGCTCTCCACGGGCTGTAGTCAACATAAAATTCGTTATCGCGCGCCCATCTCTCGGCTCATGTACGTAGGACTCGGGAATAGGTTATATGTATGTTCCTTCGTACACGCCACGGTGTATCTATATCTATGTATATATGCGAACGTCTTTATTGTGTAATATATATGTCTATGTGTATTTACCTTAACCTATTCGCTCGTTGAGCTGTGCGTGTTTACTTATCCTAACTTAAATCTACGCGTGCATGTCGGGCCATTGTCACGAAAGAAAACTAAAAAACTCTTTATTATTTCACAAACCAAACTGAATGATTGTTCACGCAATTGTATAATACGGTCCCGGCATGTTCTCTTTTATTTTACACTTTGTCACTTTTTCGTGTCGCGGTCTCGCCCCGGTATTCATAGCGCTTGACGCCCGTTGCTGGATGTCCCCGCGCGGTCGCCGTCGTCCTCGTTCCTCGGGTCGTGCGTCCGTGTCTCCGCCGCCGCGTTGTGCTCGCCGCCGGCTCCGTACCCCATCGGGATCGGTGTGGAGTGCTCGGCAGATGTTGAACTTGGCATCGGCCTTTTCGGCCGCGTCGTCCGCTTCATCGCGGCGATGTCACTCAGGGCCGCCGCCAGGTAGGGCGGTATCTTTGTGGCCCTCTCGGTGCTCGTCGTGGCGTCTGAAGTGACTGCAGCGGTCGGCTGCATCCTCCCCGTCAAGCCAGCTGTCGAGCCACGCTCGGCGGCTCGGCTTCTCGTCGACTTTGCTGCCGTACGCTGCCGTCGCTTGGTTTGCGGTGGCTGTAGTTTCCGCTTGGCGGCCAGCACCTCCCTCTTCTTCTGATCCTCGCCCACGAAGAGGCTCTGGTTCATGAGACGCGCCGCCTGCGCCGTACGGCGCTTGGTCAGACCATGGATGGCTATCCATGTACTAGTCTCCCGTTGAAACCATAGACTCGACGCACCGTCAGAATCCTCGTCGTCATCGTTCCGTTCGTCCGCCACATTGTCAGCTTCGCTGTCGCAGTCGCCGCTCTCGCCGCGCCGCAACGCCGCACAGTGGGGCCGATTCCCGAAAAGCTGGCCAAAAGTCGAAAAATGAAGTTTTAATTTATGGGATTTGAAGTACATAGATGTATAGAGTAATGTTCAAAGAATATGTAACGGCCCTTTATAAGGGCTAATTAAGTATACATGGCAGGTATAAGCCAGTACAAAAAGGACCTTCGCACGAGTAACAGCTCGAGTGTCCGAGCTCATGTTCAAGCGTCATATTCAAAAATTCGTAGAAAATCGTAAAGTTGATTTTTTTTAATTCTATAAAATGGATGTTTTAAATGGAAAAATGTAGTTTATTATCGTATTTGTCAAAAATTATAACAAATAAATATAAATTAACAGTAACGCAATGTTTGAAGTGTAAAATAATGAAAATTTGTGTGCAACCGTTTCAGAAAAATAGAGAAAAGTTAAAAGTCCCACGGATTCCCGCAGTAAAACAAATTTTAAATTAAAGTTTATATTATTATGTAACAAAATTTGTAAAAATTAGCTGCTACTTTGTTTTTAATGTACATTTGTATTTAAAACCTTCCAAATTCGCATAAACTTATTAACGCCTATGCTTAAACCACTAACAACATAGTAAAACTAATAATTGAAAATAGAACATGACCTTTAACTATGTAAATTGGAATACAATAATTGTTTAAACAATAATTGTTTAAACAAATTACTGCAAAATAAATTTTTTATAAATCTGACAGCGGCAATAGATTCAACGGGAAAAATAATAGAATGTTTAAAAAAAGTGTGTGTGTGTGTGTGTGTGTGTGTGTGTGTGTGTGTGTGTGTGCGCGTGCGCGTTCGTTGAAGTAGTAGCTGTTGTGTTGAATACAATATATAAATTTAAAAAGAATGTTAAACGATGTAGTCCAGACCGGGCAATGTTCTAGAAAAATTCCGAAATGATGACGTAGAAAAAGAGAAAGTTTCTAAGATGTCCTGATTGGTTTATGGTAACGGGGAGGGGATGAGCAGCAAACCGAGGGGATGAATAACGGCCGCGCAACGGAAAAGGTTAGTCGTTTCTGAGCGTTTTAGAGTGTTTCTGTGCGTTTCTGAGTTCTAGACGAAGAATAAACGAATACAATATTAAACAATTTCTCACACATCGTGAAGGATCGTTTTGCAGAATGGATGTTCCAAATACAAGTAAGTGCATTATAAATACACACAGCCATATATATATATATATATATATATATATATATATATATATATATATGGGGCATTCTCCGTGAAATCAGACACCCCCCTGTCCAAAAATTGGGGTCACCTAAAATATTCATCCGGGGCTCATTTTATAGCTACACATATGTAGTTTTATTTGAGCTGTGGCCTTTTGAAAAATCAACATGGCGGACCCCAATATGGTGGCCGAAGTCTGCGGGTAACGAGGTACGACAGATGAAATCGTTACATAAAACAGTTTCGAATGTCATAGAAATATGTGTTAATGGGTTTATTTAGTAGTTAGCATTGAATCCATGGAAAAAATGAATTTTTAGTTTGTCCAAAATCAATATGGCGGCCAAATTATTCGTGAAATGCTAAAAAATAACTATTTCGTTCTTAAAAAATTACAAACTGCGTTCAATTTCCATGAAAATTTATATCATGATACATTTTAAGATGTTGATCATAAATTAACAATTGGGACGTCGTATTTGAATATGACGAAACCCAATATGGCGGCTGTATATTCGAAAAATGCTAAAAAATAATGACGTTTAGCATTTTTCGAATATACAGCCGCCATATTGGGTTTCGTCATATTCAAATACGACGTCCCAATTGTTAATTTATGATCAACATCTTAAAATGTATCATGATATAAATTTTCATGGAAATTGAACGCAGTTTGTAATTTTTTAAGAACGAAATAGTTATTTTTTAGCATTTCACGAATAATTTGGCCGCCATATTGATTTTGGACAAACTAAAAATTCATTTTTTCCATGGATTCAATGCTAACTACTAAATAAACCCATTAACACATATTTCTATGACATTCGAAACTGTTTTATGTAACGATTTCATCTGTCGTACCTCGTTACCCGCAGACTTCGGCCACCATATTGGGGTCCGCCATGTTGATTTTTCAAAAGGCCACAGCTCAAATAAAACTACATATGTGTAGCTATAAAATGAGCCCCGGATGAATATTTTAGGTGACCCCAATTTTTGGACAGGGGGGTGTCTGATTTCACGGAGAATGCCCCATATATATATATATATATACAGTGGCGCGCAAAAGTTTCCGGTCAGTGAATTTTTGTACTCTAATATATTTTAAAAAAACTAATGATTTTTTATTATTATGAGATGTGAGTATGAGATATAGGAAACAAAATAATATAGTAAAAAAATATTATTTATGTTTGTGAGTTCCCCCGTAGCCCTCGGCTGGGGAACAGGCGGGTAGGTGGTAGTAGAGGAAAGGAGGTGAAGGTAGATATTTGAGGGGTGAGGAAGGTGCTGGAGGAAGGGAATAGATAGGGAAGTGCGAAAAGAAGACGGGAGATTGGAGGGGAAACGGACGGTGGTCTGGAGGAGGCGGGAATCGTTGGTGAAGAGGCAAGCGAAAATTGAGGTTAGAGAGAAGGGCGGGATGGAAGGAACGGAGGTATCAGCCCAGGTTACACGAGGAGGGAAGTGAGCGAGTTGGCAGCATGGAGTATCGATCGGGAGATCGATCGAGCTGATGCGAGACGGAGAGATTGTCGATGGTGGCGCAGCAGGTGTAGAATGGAGCAACGAGTCGTCGCGATAGATCGATGGATCGAACGGTCGAGAGTAAGGGCAACGTAAGAGGGAAGGAAGGAGTCGAACGGAGCAGGAAGGGAGCAGGTAGGTCGAAGGAAGGGATAAACAGCAAGCAAGCGGAGTGCACAGAAGGATCGGGAAGGTTTTGCGGAAGGTTAAGGGGAAGGTTAAATAAAAGGTTAAAGTGAAGCGAAAGAGGTAAGAGCGAGTGATTGGAAGGAGAGAGGAGGGAGGGAGAGGATGGAAGAGGAAGGGAGGGGAGAGGAATTAAGCGTACGTGTTTAGATAACCTATGCGTGTTTTAGATAAGCCAGGATGGAAGGAAGGTGTATTATCGGGAAGGAGGTGGTGGAAAAGGTGGTGGAGGAGAAAATGACGAAGCTGCTAAGGGAGGTGAAAGAGGACCGGAAAAGGAAAGAGGAGATGATAGAGGAACTGAAGGAGGAGGTGAAGAGGTTGAAGGTAAAGGTAGAAAGAATGGAGCAAGGCGGGGGAAAAAGGAAGAGAGAGGAGGGTGAGGAAGGCAAAGGAATGACGGGGAAGAAGAAATGGTGGGCAGAGGAGGGTGAGAGAAGAGAAGACGAGATGAGAAGGAGGAGCGTCATAATAAGGATCGAGAAGGAGAGGTGGGTGGGAGAGGAATCGAATGCGGAGAAGGTGAAGGAGCTGTTTGAGGAAGGACTGGTGGTGAAGGCGGAGGTAAGAGAGGTGAGGGTGGTAGGTACGAGGGGGGATTGGTTGACGTTGCTAGTCAGGCTGGGGAATGAGGAGGAGAAGCGGAGGGTTCTGGAGGCAAGAAGGAAAGCAGGAAACAGGCTAAGGGTAAAAATAGACGAGGACAAAACGGTGGAGGCGAGGATAAGAGAGAGAGTGGAGAGAGAGGGGAGATATGGAGGGAGATCGGAAGAGAGCAGGAGGGAGAGGATATCGGCAGAGGAGGAGATCTCGAAAGAGTTGGAGGAGAAACTCCTCATGAGCGCGGATGAAGCGAAGCGGTAGGCAGGTCGGAAGAGTCGAGGCAGGAAGGAAGGAAACGGAAGGAGACGGATGAAGAGGCGAAGGAAAAAGGGGAAGGGATAAAGGGGGTGGGGGTTAAGGGAAGGGAAAAAGTTGTTATTGTAAGGCCGTTCAATGGTCAGGTCGGGTTGAAGGAATTGTGAGTACAGGGTTGGGTACGTCCCTTTAAAACGCCGATTTGTAAAAGATTGTAAACCCTACGGGGAAATGCAATAAATTCCACATACGAATATTATTTATGTTTGTGAATATATTGTGACAGGAAAATTAAAACCCTTTTCCTCGACATCGACACTCGACGTTTAAAATCCTTTCCCTCGACATCGACGCTCGATGTAATGATCGATCCGACAAAATTTATGAAATACCGACTGTACGTTCTCTGTTGCCCGCGCTGCATGAGCGCCGAGCTCTGTAAACCGTCGAGACGGAGAGCCAATAGCGTAGCCGCATGTGACGAAATATATCGATCCGCAACGATTGGCAGGATCGAAGGGGGTGGGCGCGTGGTAGCGGAACGACCGAGAGATCTCGGGGACTCTTCCGTTGGTTTTCGGCGGGATCAGTCCTGTGACAGTTGAGTGGACTTTTCCGTCGGTCTTCGGCGTGATCAGTCCACGCGTATAGAGATAATTCGTGGTGCGAATAGCGATCAGCTGTCTGCCGGTTAGAAGCATTATCTCGAGTGATTTCGACAATTTCGACGATAATTTGTCAACGCCGTATTGGACGGCGCTCGTAAAACAGTGTAAGCGGGCTGTGTGGGCCGTTTTGTGGCAAACAGCGGCGTAACTTGTAACGTAAGTCTAACCTAAATACACTTATATATTGCTTGCTTATCTCTCTGATTTCTCTTGACTTCCGCAATATTCCTTGGGTCTTCCGACGGAACTCCCCATGTGTTGTCTCGTGATTAAAGTTTAAAATCGCTAGCCGATTACCGAGTATTAGAAGCAGATATGGAACGCGAGTTTGTTAGTTCTCATAAAACTAACTGGTGCCCAATTGATTAAGGTAAATTCGTCAAAATTCTTAGAGCCCTGGCAGCCCTTGACCCAGGCCGCGCCAGGTGTCGGCGTTGCACGCAGAATTTATTGCTAATCTTCGTCAAAGATTTTAACGCCGGTCTCATTTGGCGCCCAACGTGGGGCGACGTCGGCAATAAATTGAATATATTCGTAAATTGTAAAAATTGAGTCGTAATAAATTGTATAAATTTGTAAATTGTAAATTGTAAAACTTTGTGAGCAACTCAGGAGATAGTGAAATCCGGAGGAATTTATCTGTAAAGCCGAGCATGACGAGAAACTGTTCGGACCGTAATAGTTAAGAGAACAATAGTATGTGGAATTCGCATGAGCGACTGAGGTAGAAAACATAAACATTGAGAGACCTTCGGTGGTAATTCCGACAACACAGTTCTATCTCGTCATGTTCGACTCTCTTTCAATGCTTGAATAATATTCTTTCAAAGTTTCTTCCTGCAGCAGTACTAATATATTTCGCTTGTTGCTTGTATGTTATTTATTAATTGATTGATTATTTATTTAATTGTCAACTGAATATGCGTTAATTATTTATTATTTGTAACCTTGCGCTCATCGTCTATCCGCTTATTTAGTTTATTTATTTAATCGAATTGTGTGAATCTTGGCCCGATTGTTAAGTTACCGCGGTCAAGTAAATTACGTGAGATTTTAATTGAATTCCGATAACGTCTTGGCAAGACAAATCGTTGGGGATCATTAACCGGAAATGTAAACACGTTCGATTCATAGCCTAAGAGAACGACAAGGTCGAGTGCGAGAGCTTTGAATAGTGAAAGTGGATTGCTGTCGATGAGTGAGGTTCTTACTCTCACTCGTTGACAATTTATGACAATCATATGTTAACTTTGTCTGAACGATGTAAATGTCCCGTTCATGACAGATTATAAACAAATTGCAGTCACTTAATTTAGATCTTACTCTGATTTTGTGACTTATTGAGATTATCGAGTAAATTCTGCGGGACAGAGGTCTCGCTCTGTCCCGTGCCAGTATTGTGATTACTGATTTGTAAACGAGTTGATCTCATTAATTAGTAAATCCTAGAAGGACTGATTCTTGTTGTCGATGAGTGGGGTTCTTGCTCCCATTCGCCGACAAATTATTGGTTCACGTCTCCGTTACGTATGTTAAATTATCCGTTTTTATGTGTTATTATATTTAAAATTATTTGCTAATTGCCCCGTCCATGACAAATTATAAATAATAAATTACAGTCACTTGATTTAGATCTAGAAGGATAAATTAAATTTTGTTGTCAATGAGTGAAGATCTTGCTCCCATTCGTTGACAAATTATCGGTCCGTTATGTATATAATTTATTATTAGCAAATTCTAAAGAATTAATTGAATATCAATGAGCGAGGATCTTGCTCCCATTCGTCGACGAATATTGTAGACGAATTATTGTAAACGAATTATATGTGTTTTGTCAACCGGTTTGACAAATTCCATTCTTATTATTGAAAAGTCAATGACATTTCAACGGCGTGAGTCTCGTCTCGGTTGTTGATTAACTGTGAATTAAGTATTATTTAGTTATTTATTCAATTGTTTATTTATATGATACCATTGAATTAAGAAAGTGGTTGATTGTGTCAAGACTAAGACACTGAACAAAGCAAGCATTGGCACAATTACCGAATCATTATTAAATTGAAACAGAGAATTACCGTCAAATAAGGTCCTAGCAAGACTAAACGTAGCCCAACACATAATAAAGTCATGACGTCTATGTTTATTTCGCCGCCTAAACGAACGACTAGAGCCGGAACGAAATTAATAGAGTCAAATAGTAAAAAACCGTCAAACGACCAGAGTTCGCAACTGTCGTTCAACGAAACGTTTCCAAGGGGGTACGCGTTGAGTGGGGACTTGCAGACCGGGCCCATCCCGTCGCAAACCGTTGAGGGCGCGGGGGTGGAGGGCTCGCCTACCGCTCGAAACTCGGACACGGCTGTTTTGACACAGCGAGCCATCGGTGCTATCCCTAAAATTATTCGGGGGGATACGCCTGTAGGTAGAGGAAGAGGCTCGCGGGGAGCAACTCCAATCCCTAGTGAGGATTTCCGATCGACGCGAATAGAAACTACATTAGGACCTATAACAAATAGGCTGGATAGTTTTGACGTAAGGATAGGCCGAGTCGAGGCACTCGAGAGTAAAATGATTGAAATAATGGGAAATATGAATTTGTTGATTGATCAATTAAATAATAAAATGAATGAAATATTGGGAGATATGAAACTGTTGATTGACCAGTCAAATAGTAAAACTTCGGCATGCCCTAACGATACGTCTGGAACCGAGCTACCCGGTAATAATAATAATACGTCAATTAATAATCCACAAGCGGCGTCATACAGTAGAATAGATACAGTCGGCGCGGGATCGTCGAATAATTTAATTGATACTGCGTGGCCCAAGTCGTCGGGAACCAGACGGGCACACAATTTGTTACAGAATGCGGATACCTTAGACTTGAGAGGTTCGGTCGATGGGGGCACTCGTCGTGTAAATTTTCGGGCAGAAAATTTAATAGATAGTGGGCACCGAAATCCGCAATTTATGGATACGGAACAGAGCAATCGCCGAGTTAATAGACTATCAAATAATTCGGGTAGGCTCCTAGTCACGGAGATAAACTCCGAAGGTGAACTAGTAAATCAGGAAAACATAACTAACGAGGAATATCGTCAAATAATGCAAAATAGATTTGAAGCAGAACGTGGTGAGATCCGTACCCCTAACTTTAGATCCTGGCGAATCGGACGATAGCGACGATAATATTCGAGGAGCTGACGGTTATCAGCACGCGCGAGTTCGAAGGAATGCCCTGTCAACAAATCGGTATGCCGGTAGGAAAAATAACTCAGCCGCGTACACATACGATCGCGAACTTGAATCGGCCATGAAAATCGGCCGTATCGTCAGGAATTGGAACATCACGTTCCCCAAAACAGAGAAAGACCCGGAACAATTCTTACTGATTCTGAAAGATCAGTTGAGCGTGAGCGGGATAAGAAAAGATCTGTTTGTTCCTTGCCTGTCGAGCGTTTTCGAGGGACCGTATAGAGCCTGGTATTTGTTAAATAAACAACGTTGGCAAACATGGAAAGATTTCACACGCGCCTTTCGCTTCCAATGGGCAGTGAAGAAGGACGACGGGGCACTCTTTCTAGAAGTCTGTAACTTAAAGTTCGAAAAGGGAGAAACCCTAGCAGAGTTTACTTGTCGAGCACGTCTTATCTTTGAAAGGATGCAGAATCCACCGTCATTTCGCGAACAATTAAAACAAATTCTTGTCAAGTTTAATCCAAGATTAACCTTTGAAGTTCTGAATCTGCCTATCCACGATTATGACGAATTTTTGCACTATTTAAATGAGCGAAATTATCTATATAATCGTTCAGTCGAAGCTCAAAAGGGGACGCGCGGGAAATTCTCTAAGTCAGATCTGAGGTGTTTACAGGATAGTACTGACGAGTTTGATATTCGGTCTATTGGGAGCGGGAGTAGCGACGAGAGTGAAACCGAGCTGAGGGCTATACAGACAAAATCGTCACGTAACGCTAAAAAGAAAAATAGTACGGCAAACAATACAAAGACATTAGTTAAGCAGAGACTCGAAAAGAATATAGCGACCTTTAAGAAAACCGCGAAATCGTCGACAGATACCCCAACAGAACAACCACCGGCTCCTCAAGCAAGGATTGCCCGAGACCTTACTAAGATACTCTGTCATAACTGTGGCGAGATGGGACACGTGGCGCGTTTTTGTATCGCGGAACGGCAAGTCTTGTGCCTTATTTGCCAAAATAAGGGCCACGTGAATAAGGATTGTCCAACGCGGTCGGGAAATGAGCAGGGCCGGCAGTAATCCCCCCTCAGGCTACCGCCATAGAAGGCCCGATTGAGGGAAAGAAAACAAAACTCAATATAGAACAGATTAAATCCCTGGATAGATTAGAAACGCGTGCCGATATACTTACGTCAAATCAGCCTCCAGCGACCGTGGCTGACGTTAATCGCGAGACAATATCATTAGATCTATTAGAAACTCTCAAGTGATTCGGAATGGTCCGAGGATGAAATCGACCTGGAATCCGTCAGTTTAAACGAGCAAACCGCGGAAATTATTCAATTGTCAACATTGACGACTAACGAAACATCAGACGTTAGGAGCGTGAAACAAAGTAGTTCGCCAGGCATGTCGCAGGACGTGAAATCTTTCGTCGAAGACTGCGACGTGTGTATGAAGGTCAAGTTTAATCAGAGGCCACTGAAAGGACCTTTGGGGACAAGACCTCTACTCACACCGTGGGTGCGATTGTCGATCGATACGGTAGGGCCGTTTACTCGTTCAAGGAAGGGCAACGTATACATAATTGTCATACAGGATCTCTATACGAAATTTGTCGAACTTTTCCCAGTACGTAGGCAAACCGGTAAAAATGTCATTAGAATCTTGGAGACGGTATTCGATAAATGGGGAATTATCCCCGAGTCAATTATCACAGATAACGGTACGGAATACGTAAACAAAGACGTCAAAGCATTTCTAACAGCCAAGAAAATAAATCACACCACTACCCCATTAGCGCACCCTCAAGCAAATCCGGTAGAACGCGTCAATAGGACAATAAAACCAACGATTGCCGCGTTCATAAAAGATAGTCAAAACGAATGGGATAAAGATTTGTCAAAACTTCAGCTCGCATACAATACGGTACCGCATGCCGGTAGTAGAGTCACGCCGTTTTACTTGAATTATGCGCGAGAGGCAAACATAAACCAACGAAGATGTTTTGTTGATGGTAATGAGGAGGTAACGGACGACCTGATCGAACATTAGGTTAAAAAATTAAGTAAATTCGACGAATTACGACATCAGGTTGAAAATCAGTTGAAATCATATTCCGACGAACGTCTTGCCAAGGCTAATTGTGACCGAACGGTTTGACTTAAATATCGGTGCGGAAGTTTAATATCCAAATAAAAAATTGAGTAATAAAGCTGAAGGGTACTCGGCTAAATTGGATCACCGGTATCTCAGCCCAGCATTTGTAAAGCGAATAATCGGGCCAATAATCGTCGAACTGGCAGACAAAGCTGATAAAACCGTCGGAAAGTACTATGTAACGGATTTGAAGGTTCCTCGTCGGAGTTTACTAACTCTAAAAATTTTACAGACAATTCGACCAAACTTATCTGTAAATGACAAAGGCATCACGAACGGCGGAGAGGACAAGACTACGCTGGAAGAGTTGCTCCAACGGAAATTGAAGATGGAGGGGCAAGTCAAGGCCGTCCTAACCAAACACGAATCTCAGCAGGACATTGTTGCAGGAAGCTTTGACCAAACGGGACGACGAACACGAGAAATTTTCAAACGCCTCGTGTAACACCACCTCAGGAGTTGCGTGACGATCCACGCACTCGTGTAACGTCCCGGGGACTTCCACGGCAGACGGTCATGACAAGCCACCCTAGAGGAGGAAGTCGGGGGAAGCTACATTAACAACGAGCCCTGAAATACTACGACTACTTAAGGAAATCCAGGCTCTTCCTCCCCCTCGCCTCAAATTGACAAAACCAACCAGGATTTCTGCTGCCGAAGTCTATGCGGAAAACGCGAAACGCGACCGCATCCCCAGCAGAGATCACCCCTTGCAAATGCCGTCAACATGGAAGAGGGCGTCGAAGGCAATCGACGACCCTAAAACATTGGTCGCCCTCTCGATAGTTGTAATGCCATTATCGCTAGCAAAAATGCCATCCTTTGACGAAGTACTGAAGGAGCTCGGCGTTTTGGAACCTCCCGATGCTGCGAGCGGAAAAACGCTATTGTACTTCGCCGATTGCAGAGTAATCGGTGAGAATATGCTTGAGGACCTCATCATTAAACGGGCTAAGCTCCTTGTTGAGCGCATGTAGTCAACCAAAGTGGATCCTGGCGCCCAGACCTTTGTCACCTCCGTGCGCAAGAAGTACGTCGCTGGCTGCGTCAATTGTCGTTCAAAGGAATACCACTTCAAGGACTGCAAACTGCCTTATCGCCCCGGATTCTGCCGAGTTTGTGGCGCCGACGGATTTGATACTGACGACTGCATCTACCCACATGGGATAGAACATAAGCTGCTCTCAACCGATGTCCGGGATGTGCTGCAGACTTGTCTCTCTATTGCCCGGAATGTCCGGACTGCAACGCGCGGTACGGAGACATTGTCGACTGGCTGAGACTTAACTATGCAACTTGGCCTACAACATTGACACTCAAAGACCATCAATACTTGATCAATGGAGGCGCAGAAGTCCTGAAAAGGAAGGTCAAAATAAAATTTTACGACCCTACGGACTACCCAAACCGCGTACGCGCATTCCTGATCCGGGAGAATGCACTTTTCTCTGCACCGCTTGTCGTCAATCCCGCTGCACCATCTGCAAAGGAATTGTCAGTGGAAAGGAACCTCCTTGCGATCCAAGCGGTATGCTCACCGCGCAACAAGAAGACTCCGGACGAGATCATGCGGGAGGCCGGAGATGCGAGATGGGGAAGAAATTCGCGTCATAGTACCTACGAATTATAAGAAGGGGATGTAGGCTGTTTTCCCCATGACAATTCCGACGACTAACGCTAAACACCTTGCTTTAAATATTTTGTCAAATTAAATTTAAGCGAAGGTCGTCAAAATAAAATACAATAGCTAAATAAGTTTTCCGCTTATGTTTCGTTACGTAGCTTATCTCCTAGTAAATAAGCATTACTTGCTATAAAATTTAAGTTACCCTCGACTCTAAAATACATTCGTCGCCAAAGTAATAGGTGTATCACTTCCAGCTTCACCTACCAACATTCCTTCCTTAAATTGTTGAAGTCAATGAGAAATGTCATACCCACAATTTGTTGGTGGAGGGGAGATTTTCAGGTGACTATGAGTTGAGCAGCAGAACGAAAACACACAGCTCGCACGAAATCCTCCGAACATCTTGTTTACGATGTCAAGGTTCGAGGGAGGGGAATGTGACAGGAAAATTAAAACCCTTTTCCTCGACATCGACACTCGACGTTTAAAATCCTTTCCCTCGACATCGACGCTCGATGTAATGATCGATCCGACAAAATTTATGAAATACCGACTGTACGTTCTCTGTTGCCCGCGCTGCATGAGCGCCGAGCCCTGTAAACCGTCGAGACGGAGAGCTAATAGCGTAGCCGCATGTGACGAAATATATCGATCCGCAACGATTGGCAGGATCGAAGAGGGTGGGCGCGTGGTAGCGGAACGACCGAGAGATCTCGGGGACTCTTCCGTTGGTTTTCGGCGGGATCAGTCCTGTGACAGTTGAGTGGACTTTTCCGTCGGTCTTCGGCGTGATCAGTCCACGCGTATAGAGATAATTCGTGGTGCGAATAGCGATCAGCTGTCTGCCGGTTAGAAGCATTATCTCGAGTGATTTCGACAATTTCGACGATAATTTGTCAACGCCGTATTGGACGGCGCTCGTAAAACAGTGTAAGCGGGCTGTGTGGGCAGTTTTGTGGCAAACAGCGGCGTAACTTGTAACGTAAGTCTAACCTAAATACACTTATATATTGCTTGCTTATCTCTCTGATTTCTCTTGACTTCCGCAATATTCCTTGGGTCTTCCGACGGAACTCCCCTTGTGTTGTCTCGTGATTAAAGTTTAAAATCGCTAGCCGATTACCGAGTATTAGAAGCAGATATGGAACGCGAGTTTGTTAGTTCTCATAAAACTAACTGACGCCCAATTGATTAAGGTAAATTCGTCAAAATTCTTAGAGCCCTGGCAGCCCTTGACCCAGGCCGCGCCAGGTGTCGGCGTTGCACGCAGAATTTATTGCTAATCTTCGTCAAAGATTTTAACGCCGGTCTCAATATTTATTATTTTAACTGTTGTGAGTACGAAATGTTACTGGTTGGAAACTTTTGCACGCCACTGTATATATATTTACACATGTATATATACATATATCTACATATATATAAATATATATATTTTTTACATACATACATTAATTTAAAACTTTGTTTCTTCAGGTTCTGATAGTACCCAACAAATTTTTGGTTTGTCGAGGGAAGAAATTTTTACATTACTGAAAGGTAATTTAAATGACAATGCTGCTGTAGCTTAAAAAATTGAAGATCATTTGTCGAAAAAGTTGGAGCGGCCTTTTATATTATCAGGCAATGCGAAATCTGTCATTCTTAAACTATTATATAAGTTGAAAACAAAGTGGCAGGAAGTTAAGCGAATAGAACAAAAATTTCTGGAAAAAAATCAGCAGTGGCTAAATGTAATTGTTTATCTCGATGAAAATAAAGAAGATGAATCTCAAACTACGTCATCGTCAGATAAAGGACATATGGGCCGCCCAAAACCGGAATTTGCACAATGCAGTGAAAGAACGAAGCGAAGAAGAACCGAAAACATTCGATTGCAATTAAGTATCGAAGAACTCTCCTATGCAACACACATGAAGTTACGAGCTGAAGGGAAAGTGGAAGCTGCTAAAATTGTTAAAGATATATCTTCGAGTAGTCCATCTAAGGCTCAAAAATACAGAAGTTCTTTGGAATTAATTCCTGAAGTCACTCTTTCTGCTGATGAAGCTGTTTCACTTATAATGGAACAAAAACTATCGTGAAGTCAATATCAGGGGCTAAGGAATTTAAGTGTAAAAAAGAAATGTAAATTATATCCATCTTATAAATTGGTACTAAAAGCCAAGCGTGACTGTTACCCGGAAAAAATAGTATTAGCATATGTGAAACCAGTGCAGAAGTTAAACTACAATCTCTACTGAACCATACAATCAATCGAATTTTGAAGATTCAAATGGATGTCATAAAAACTTTGACTCGTGAACAGCTTTCAAATTTAAATTTAATTTGTAAATGGGGCTGTGATGGTAGTTCTGGCCTTAGTATGTATAAGCAAAAATTTAGTGATGATGATGAAAGTAAATCAGATGCTAATATTTTTTTTACTTCACTTGTTCCACTGCAACTTATATCGATTGATAAAAATACATCTGAAAAAATCATTGTATGGAAAAATCCGAGACCATCATCACCACGCTTTTGTAGGCCAATAAAAATTGAATTTTTGCATGAAACTACTGAGGCCACTGTCAAGCAAACAGAGAATATAAAAGAACAAGCGAGCAAACTTATACCTTTTAACACTGTATTAGATGGAAAAGACATCACAGTTAATTATTTATGAACTCGCTTTGACGATGATCGATGGTAAAGTTTGCAACGCAATTACTGGCACTGCGTCTACTCAACGTTGTTATTTATGTAATGCTACTTCTAAAGATTTTAATAATATAGATTTAATTTAAAAAAAAGAAATTAATAGAGATAGTTTATGTTTCGGGTTATCTACATTACATATGTGGATTCGATTCTTTGAATGTTGTTTGCATATTTCGTATAAAATCGAAATTAAAAAATGGCAAGCGCGAGGAAGTGAAGAAAAGAAATTAATAGAAGATAGAAAAAAAACAATTCAAAAAGGTTTTCGCCAACAGTTAGGCCTTACAGTGGATAAACCAAAATCTGGATTTGGCAATACGAATGATGGGAATACTGCTCGACGATTTTTTGAAAATGAATCCATTTCCGCTGCTATAACGGGCGTTGACGAAGATCTTATTAAAAGATTTCATATTATTTTACAAGCTATTACAACATGAAAGTAACATACCAGATTTCCAAGAATACATAATACAGACAGCTCGAAAATTTGTCGATTTATATCCCTGGTTCTACATGCCTACTTCTATACACAAACTTTTAATTCACGGCTCTGAAATAATACAATCTGCTTTACTGCCAATCGGACAAATGTCTGAAGATGCACAGGAGTCTTGTAATAAATATATTAAAAGATACCGTGAAGATTTTGCACGAAAATGCAGTAGAACAAAAACGATGGAAGATCTTTTCTTGCGCTTGCTAGCGTCATCAGATCCGTATATATCAAGTTTAAGGAAATTGCCACAAAAGAAATTAAAATCCTTATATCCGGAAACAGTGAATTGCTTACTTCACCATCACTTTATGCGTCTAGTGCTGATTCTATCTCTTCTTTTTCGATATCATCAGATTCTTCAGGTTTAGATACAGATAATTCAACTGATGATGAAAACTAATTTGTATGTAAAGTTTATGTAAATATTAGGTACTTGTATGTAACTATTTGTATGGAAATATTAGATTAATATTTTTGTAAACACAAATTTATTTTTTACATTCGGCTTTGTATTGTACTTCTTAATTTATTTGTCACATATTTTTTCATAAAATAAATAAAAATTATGGATTTTAGAAATTTTGTATTCGTCATTTTACATCTGCCATTCATTTTGTTTCCAGATTCATTATTTGCAACCCCGAAAACCTATAAATTCCACGTTTCACATAAATTAAATAAAAATAACGGTTTATAGATATGCTTTTTAGTATTTCGTAGCCGCCATTTTTTTTGTTTTTGTTTTATTTTGACTTCAGATTACTAACCAGCGACTTTGAAAACGTATGTGTACAAAATTAAACATAAAATCAATAAAAATTACGATTTATAGATATGCTTTTTAGTATTTTATAGCCGCCATTTTGTTTTTTTTTTAATTTTGACTTAAAATTTGTTATCAGCGACCCCAAAAACCCCTATATACCAAGTTTCAAGTAAATATCTTAATTTTTCGACTTTTGGCCAGCTTTTCGGGAATCGGCCCCACTGTGCGCCGTCTCGCTTCTCGGTGACGTAGCCGCTCTTGTCCTTCCGGTCATCGTCGTGGTAGTTTTGGTGGATGTTTTGAGCGTCACTCGGGTACCGGCGTCGACGAATAGCTTTCGTGACGCCATGGTCGCCTTTAGTTCGGACAAGGTCGATGTGGTCGCGCTTGCCTCCGCTTCGTCTGTCGCGCCGCGGTCAGCCGACCTTGACAATTGCCCGGTTGCTTCCCCCGCGTCCGTCACGTCGTCGTCGTCATCTCGCGCGACTGTGTCGCGAGAGTTCGCGCTTCCGCGCCGGCTCTTTCCCTCCGTGGTACTCGCCGTTGGACTTGGCGATTGTCGCTCGGTCTCGCCCGCTATCTCCATTCCGAACGCGTCCAATCGGTCCAGACGGAACTTTGTGCGTTCGTATACCGAGGGATGTCGCTCGGTGAAGCCGACCATGTACGGCAGGTCGGCCTGCACGCCCACGCTGCTAGCGTTGGACCTTGTTGACCGCTCGTCCAACTCGCGACGTGTTTGTTGTCACGGTGCCGTCTCCTCGCGGTCCTCCCCGTCGTACCCGTACCCGCTCGCTCGCACGTCGTCGAATCCGCGTACGTCAATCACGATGCGGTACGGTCTCACCGTGGGTCTTGTCGTTGGTCCTGCACAACGTAATCGCGTTGTGCGCCATCATACTCCCGTCGATCGGATCACGCACGTCTACCTCGAGGCATCTGGACCATATTCTTCGACGCCACGCCACGCCTCGCAGTCGTCAATCGCTGCGACAGTCGGCGATTCGTTTGCAGATC